>VXBX01005679.1:103839-131675 GCA_013400415.1 Scytalopus superciliaris
CTCCCTTTCCCTTTCCCTTTCCCTTTCCCTTTCCCTTTCCCTTTCCCTCCCCTCCCCTCCCCTCCCCTATTAGTCCATAGAAGTGGTTGTTCATAGCAAAGTTTTGTTTGGTTTTCCTTAAATTAAAGCACAAGCATGGAGTAGCAATAACAAGAAGGATTTGAAAGAAATTTCCATCTATGTTGTCGTCTTTCCCATGAATGTAATATCTTGGGTAAAGTTTGGGCTTTTTGTATCTGTGGTTTTGGGGTATTTTTGTCTCCTGCACATTGAAAGGTCTCAGAAATTGTTGTTCAGTAGCTATACCACTAATTTTAAATTTAAATTTTCTCCTCAGTAGCTGGTACAGTTCTTTGCTCTGGATTTAGGGTGAGAATAATGTTGATAACACACTGATGTTATAGTTGTTGCTGAGCAGTGCTTACACTAAATTAGAGGTTTGATCACCTCGTTGATGATCAGAGGGCTTGAACATCCCTCCCATGAGGAAAGGCTGAGAGACCTGGGACTGCTCAGGCTGGATAAGAGAAGACTCCAGGTTGACCTCATTGCAGCCTTTCAGTACTTAGAGGGGGTCTATTAGAAAGGTGGAGAGGGATTTTTGAGAAGGGCACATAGTAATAGGACAAGGATGGCTTTAAACTGAGAGGGAAGGATTCTATTTAGAAATTGTTCCCTGTGAGGGTGGGCAGGCCCTGGCACAGGTTGGGCAGAGAAGCTGTGGCTGCCCCATCCCTGGAAGTGTCCAAGGCCAGGTTGGACAGGGCTTGGAGCAACCTGAGCTAGTGGAAGGTGTTCCTGTCCATAGCAGGGGGATGGAACTGGATGATCTTTAATGTCCTGCCAATACAAATTCTTCTGTGATTCTGTGATTCCATGTCACTGTTCATTGCAGGGGGGTTGGACTAGATGACATTTAAAAGGTCTCTCTGAACCCAAACTCTTCTATGATTCTATTATTATTATTATATTCTACTTTATTTAAATTGCTAATTCTTCTATCAATCCATGAGGTTTAGCTATTTCTGATTTCTCCTCCCCATCCCACTGGGCCAGGGGGTTGAGGGAATGACCAAGGGGCTGTGTGGTACTTTAGTTACTAGCTGGGGTTAAACCACAACAGATTGTCAAACTGGCATTAATGAAATCTGTTCAGTTGAAGAGAGAATGAAAAAAAAAAAAATCCTGAAAAAATTTGTTGAAAGCCTCAGCATTTCAAAGCAGTGAAAGCATTTAAAATATATTTTCCTTCTCTTTATGTATTTTTAACAAAGTCAAAATATTTTGAATTGTGGTTGTTAACAAGAAAGTCTCCAGTTATAAAGTGAGAAACAAGACCAAAGGAAGACGGGGAAGCAGTACTGAAATACACCGAAGGGTCGCTGCAGACCAGGAAATTGCCTCTTCTCCATGATCATAAATAAGCTGAAAAACAAGAGGCTTAAATTCTATCTGTGAAGATTTGTGTTGGACTGGAGGAAAAGTGTTCTAGTGGCTCATGGGGAGGATCATGAAATGGTTAATAGATCACCTGAAACAATTATGTAATTGCCAACACTGTAAGCATTGAAGGCTAAGGAACATAAATATTGGTCAGAAATGCTAAATGTTTAATTGACTTGGGTTTGAATCAAAGGCATAAGAGATAATAATTGATGCTGCTTTTTTTTTTTTTTTCCTATTCACATTTATAGTTTAATACTCTATAAGTGACTGTGGATTAAATCAATTAATTAGGTTTTCTTGGGCCTGGTAAATTCCCTTATAAATACATGGGCCCTTTGAGAAAGAAAACTAAGCAGGTTCATTTTTTTAAATGAAAAACAAAGCTGAAACTTAAGTATATCAGATAAAATGATCACTCAAAGTTCTTACTTCTTCCCCCGACACTGGAAAGATCCCAGATGACCAGCTTAGAGTTAGACACTGATGCTGTCAAAGTCTAAACTTAGCTGAAATGCATCTCCTCCCCTGCCTAAACCCCCAAGGGCTGACTTCAGTAAACATGCTGAGAGTCTATCTAACACAAATCAGAAATGCAAAGCTCTTCCCAATATGAAATGCCAGACATTTTCCTTTCAAATAATACAACTTGATTAGTGTGGCCGTCTGTAAAAATGCAGAGAAGATTTGGTTGTATTCTCACCTTTTCCTGGAAACAATCCAAACTTAGATCAATCTTTTCTCAGAAGAGAACTCACTAGAAAGCAGAGTAAATTACCTCCATAGAAAAAAATTCAATATTTATGAAGTCTGCACATTGCAGCAATGAAGTCTGAATCCAATTTTTTATTTTTTTCAAAATGGATGGAAGAGAAAATTTCAGCATGTCAGTGGGGAAGGGACAGAGGTAATTGCTGGCAGCCCTGACTTTCACACACACATTCTGGAAGGGAATGTGCCCTTCCTTCTGACAACTTTAAGCCGTTCCCTAGTTAAGAAGAGGGATTTTTCAAGCCATTCTTTGTCACATGTTGCAGAAAGCCCAGCTACCCAGGGTCAGCATTCTCTATTCCATCCGTGGATAAGTTTCAGGCATATAAATAGTTCATGAGGTTTTGAGATGTCACCAAATCCTGTCTTATATCTTTTAAGGTAGAAAACCCAACAAAATGCAAGTTAAACAAATCACAGAAATAAACTGAAGCATCCTTAAGCCTCCTGAAACAACACTAAGACAAACAACATGTTGTTTTGCTTTACTGTTTTCTTTTAATGATGCCATGTTTGTTTACTTTAAGTCTAATTTTGGAGCTTAGATATTTCTCTAATTAGTTAATAAAATGCATTCATAACAATTTATGTGATTGTAATTTGACCATATTTGTCTTTATAGTGTCCTGAGTTACTTGACAAGAAGAAGGCTTATAAATATAAATCATTACATTATTGACATGCTTTTGTAATTTTCCATTTTCCTTTTAGAAATGAAATATTGAAATATTGGAAGCAATGAGTTGTGAGGAGAAGGGTGGGCAGGGTGTGTGTATATTTGATTGGCATGTCAGAAAGAGTGAAATCTGCCCAAAATTTGGCCACTTTGGATTTTTACAATATCTAGATAATTCAGTAGAAGTTTAGCATAGAGGTTGTACCAACATTTACCTACACGTAGTAGTCTTTAAATCCACATGAACACTTTTCTTTTTAACAAAATCCCCAAAGATATGCAGCAATAGATAAATAGTGCCTGTCCTTATTCTGTTGTCACTAACAAGGATTATTTGACAGCTTTCTTGTGTTGCTTGCCTGTTGTATCTCTTTCTGTCTTCAGTTACATCTGCTCTGCAGCCACTTAAAGTGCCCTGTTTGAATGAGTAGCAACATAGGTAAGATAAGAGGGTGCAACAAGATAAATCAACCCTCTGCGTGGTCACAAAGTTTTTTTGTGTGGGCTTTGAAATCAGAACTGATTTGCACACAGCTCAAGCTAGGCTGATATCTTTACCCAAACCAGCTAATTTGAGGGCATTCTTGCTTTGAAGGCACAACTGTAACTCTCTTCCAGTCAATGACATTTTTTTTCATCTTCAGGTATAAGGAATTATTATATTTCTTGACAATATTAATAATTTGGAACTTAATTCCTTCAACTAATATCAATATGAAAATACTAATGCAATTTGTAAACCTTAAGGTTTAATCAGTGGAAGCTGATGGAAGTGAACATAATTACTTTCATCTCTGGACTCTACCTAAGTCAAGCTGTTTTTCTGACCTCATGTTGGAGCTCTCATAAAACCAGTGAGCAACTGGGATGCTGCAGCAGGCAACCAGATTTGTTGTTCATTTGAGTTTTTCTTTGCCCTTCTACATATAGTCAAAGCCAGTTTTTGGTACTGACAGAGAAAGAAATGTTAAATAAAGGTAGCCTCAAACAAGGAATGTATTGAGAAACTCCTTATTTGCAAAGTTCTAGGACATGCTGCAGGAGTGAACTAGATATACGTATCAATGGTTGGATATGTGGAGTGTTGGAGTCAAACTCTAGATGTGACTCTTATCCTGTCTCAAATTAAGGGAATGCCCTTTCCTCTAGATCAGCACAAACGAGTGTGTGAAAACTGATGTTCCCTGAGTCTGGATGGCACTAAAATATCAGAATTGCTCCTGCTCCAGAAAAAAAGTCCCATCTGAGCCAGAACCCTGTTTGCAGTAGTGGCTAAAACCAGATGTCCAGGGAAGAGTGAGGAACAGGACCAATTTATACCAAGATTTCTATGAATATCCTTCCAGCCCCAGGTCCTTGGATAGATTCCACCACTGGCTTGGCATTTAGCAATTGCCAATGGGCTTCTCTTCTACAAACTGATCCAGACACACCTTCAGTTCATCTAAACCTTTGCAATCCATTGCAGCCTTAGTTCACTAAAAATACTGAAGACATCCTTTAGGTATTTTGAGACAATATCTCCTGCATAATGAGTTTTGTTGCAAGTGTGAGGAAAATCTGGTGTTTTAAATAGAATTATCCTTTTTGAAAAAAAAAAATCATCTGAAAATATGAAAAGCTAAGAAATAGATTAGGTCTATGTTTTGCATGTTTTGTGTCTTCTATAGGTGGGACTATTTCTACTTTTACTGCTATTATTTTTCACTTGTAAGGATCAGCAGCTGTAATTGTTCTTTTGTTTCCATGAAAAGTGAAGACATATATATTTTAATACAAATATATGAACATGACACTGGAAACAGATAAGAGATAATGGAACTAAACAATAGACTTTTAGTAAAACCATTACTTACATTCAGTATCTATTGAGGATTCAATAGAGACACTTCTATTTCACCAAAAATGTCCTTTGCCTGGTAAAAATAGCCTCCATCACTTTCTTCACTGCTGCAAGAGCTACATGTGATTCAGCAGATTTGGAGCCTGGTTACATCATTTAACATCTGTGTCTCTATCTAGGCGGCAAGGTCAATTTGTTTCTGCAAATAGATTTCCCTCAACTACAAGGGGCAATCACTTCATGTGAATTCCCAGAGGTTCTGTTCCTCTTGCTTTCCCTTCGCTCTGACACAATTCCAATTGGGGATGCTATTAAGCGTTATGAAGTTAACCTGCTGGTGTGTATTGGTAGCTGCACTCAACTTTTATCCATCTTCTCGGTCTTTTGGTGCTGAAGTCCTTGTCAGACTGTCTACATGATATCAAACCAACACTTGGATGAGCTGCTATTTTTGTTATTTTTTGACCACTGATGGAAGACCACATTGGTCCTTTACACTACTAATGGCCTGGACTTCTTTAGACCACAAAGAAATTAAATGTTTCCAACAGAAAATGCTTTCTTTTGTTTTCTGTTTACATTTTGATTTTATATTTGCATTGACTTTTTAAAACATTTTTTCCTTAACTGTGACTATTGAAGGAGAACTGCCAATTTACATGCTTCAGTGCATTTCTTTTCTGTGGCTAACACTGGTAATTACAAGGGGATTTTTAAAAATTTATTGTAGTTTTCTGATTCAATGTTTGTTAATTTTTCCCTCAGGTGAAATGCATAGTGGATCAAAGCTCTTTTAGTAGAAAGTATTAATTTAGTAGTGCAGCTTTAAAAGAAGTGGTATAGGACAGGTATATGATTCCAAAATTATAGATTATTTCCTCGGAAAACTAGCTGTCTATATAAGTCAATGCCATATCAAATTAAAAATACAATGTTTAGCATTTTGTTGAGCAGGAACAATTTATTAAAGCAGATGTATGGGTTTTTAAATAAATAAGGGAGAAAACCCATGTGACATTAAATGAATTCAGCAACTTTTGTTTGTTCTTTTATTGATTTTTATTCAAACTGAAATTGTATAAACTAAGTTATTTCATTTATATTTATACGACTCCATCTAATTTTTTGTTCCAACAAAATGGCTGGAATAGGCTTCCTTAGCAAAGTATATGTAGAAATAGTACATAAGATGTTAAAGGAAGATCAAGAGTAATATGAAATGAGTACATGGTGTTGAATCGTCTCCCTCATAATCTGGTTTCCTGGCACAACTTCACTGACTTCAGTGAAGCTACAACAAACTACAATAGCTGGCTCCATGCAATAGAGCATAAAGCCCTTTCAGAGTGGGGCAATGGAATTCCTCCCTTTTCAAAACATCAAAATTCCAGTAAAACTCAAGGTATAAATATCCCGCAGCTTGGGTTCTGAAACTCACACCTGAGTGACAGCTCAGGTCAAGGAATAGCTCAGTCACATTAATGCAGTAGTAACGAATCTTTGAGAGCCCCAAGAGCTGGGGGATTCAGGATGAACACAAAACACACAGAGCTGTGCAAAGCCAGCTCAGGTCTGGCAGGGTCAGCATTAGATGGGTTTAACAAATCCATTCCTGAGAGCATGGTATAGAGACGTTCAAGTGAGGTCTGCAACCATGCCAGGCTTTAGCTGAATTCCATGTGTTTGCAGTGTTTTGTTCGTGCCAACAGGATAACCCAACCTTGGCTGTCAGAATTGACTTCACTTGCTTCTACTCAGAGCATACTTTAACCTTCCTCTCTCTTGGCAAAGTGCAAAACAAACATCATGAAAACTAAGCACATATGGATAGGATGTAATGCCTTTAATTGGGGGCTTGCATGTGGCTACAGAGATTAATTAAAATCATGTTAATTCTGCAATAAATATCCTGCTGCAAGGTAAAACACTGAGACAAACACATAGGAAGGTTAAGGTAGGATGGTTACAGAAGTGCTTCTGTGATGCTTCACTCTAGGAATTGGGCTTCAGTCTCGATTACCTTTTGTGGAATCTCTTGTCTGATCCTATTAATAAACATTTTTGTTTATTCACACGTCTTGACTGCAAACGGAATCATTCTTTTTAATGAGATGAAAGGTGGATGGTGCTGTGTCTGTACAATCCTAGAAAATGAGGAAGGTAAGGAACATAAATTAAGATACTCTTCCAGTAATATTCACTCTGTTTGTATGTTTGTTCAAATAAACACTCAGAAAGTTTTGAGACAAACTTGCATAGTGAAAAATCTCCATTCTCAATCAGATTATTAAGGAATTATTCTTCTGAAAAGCCATGACTTCCCACACTTGATTATACTCTGGAAATTTCCGAGAAAGGCAATAATATTTGGTGGGCAACATTGACAATTAAGTCCATAGAAGATAGCTTTACAGCAATGTACATCTGTGTAAATCAATTATGTGAAGCTTCTTGCCCATTTTCACAATGGGAATGTGTGTACTACTCCAGGGCTTAACAGTCTATATACCATGTTAAGTGGAAATTTTCAAAAGAAAAATTTTTTAAATTATTGGGATTTTTAGGTAACAGACTTACAAACACAAATCTACTCCAGATTTGTTGTGCTAGATCTATGTGTTTTGTGCAGTCTATAGAGTGACAACAAACGTTATCAAACTGTGATTGTTTTTTCTCTTGTTTTGCCCTTGATCTTTATTTCCATTTTGTTCCCTGATGTTGGCAGGAGTATAGTCAGGGAAGCTTTGAGAGGAGCTGTAAAAAGAGCTTTTCTGTGAAGTCTGAAACATCAGGCAGAGTAGCAAAAACCTGGAGGGGTAAGGGGAGATGTGGTCATGTTCAAAAGTCTGGCAACTCTTTCTGCTTTGGATGTATAACTGCAACCTCCTTCAAGACTCCTCTTTGCCCATCCTAACTGGTTCCATTTCATTAATTACATTTCATAGCATGCCCAGCCTCCTACCTCTCAGAGAAGAGACATCTTTTATTTCCTTCATCTTTTATTAGTGTGTCATGATACAAGCATTACAACATTCTGGATCTCTCCAGTCTCCTGAGCATCTCAGTTTGAACCTGAAGGTTTTGTTTAAAAATCTGAAGGTTTTGTTTAAAAAAGTCCTACAAACTGCTGTCGATCCTGACTAATAAAACCCATGACTTTTTGAACCATGCCATGAACCACAATGTTTTGGAAAACTTTCTCAAACACATGTTGTGACTTTTGGGGTTGTCCTGTGCAGGGCCAAGGGTTGAATTTCATGATTCTTGTGGGTCCTTCCAACTCAGACTATTTAAGATTCTGTGATTTTTCTCCACTCTTAAGCTTGATGTGCTTTTAAAGCATTCCAAAAGTGAAAGTGTATCTGACTGTCCATCCTGTTTAGAATGGGAGATGCCTTGTTGTGCTATGGATGTATCCCAGTGTGCGATTAACACATTTGTTATATGGACACACTCTTTATAATGTGAAGTGAATTTACAAAAATGTTACAAAACTAGAGCAAGGGGTAAAATTTAAGATACGATCCTAATGCCTTTATTCTCTCCAAAGGAATGTGATTTTCCAAGCAAGGCATATGTAAACTGGAAAGTACAGCATCGTGTTATTTCTTCTTGAAGACCTCCAGCATGTCTGGTTTTAGGGAATAGGAAGGTAGCCAAAATTTGGTGAGAAGAGAATATACCTAGTAGACAAAATACTTTTCTTTTTCATAATTGTAGTCTGAACTTTCTTTTATTTCATAAAGTTTAATTACACATTTGAGAACAAAGTTCGTTGAGCCTTTTTGCATAATGATGGGAGATTGTTGTGTTAGTGGCAAGATATATGCAAGATTTCATGGTGGTTTTTCCCTGAAAGAATTCCACACTTGTCTGAGACGCAGGGACCATGCATTCTGGATCCAACTCCTAGCACAGAGTGCCTGAATAACACAGAATACTTTTTTTGCCCTTTTGTCCTTCAGTTTACTACGTGTTCCAGGAAACTATCCTGACAGAATGAGAACACAATAGCCTAGGTTTTTAATGGAGATATAGACAACTGAAATACAGATCTCAGTCCTGATACCATCAGGGTGTGTCAGAGCATTATCTGACACAATTCTGTACCCACTGATCTACTTTATAGTGTTATCACAGGTGGTTCAGAAGTTCTTGACAACAAATTGGAAAGAAGTAACCAGACTGACTGAAGGCATCCTCTGTCATAATGAAGACTTATAGATGATGTCTCCAGAACTTTCTGCTGCATCATCTCAAGTCCAAATTGTTCTAACAGAACAACAGGGCCAAAAATCTCTTTAGGGCATCACATCAGTCCAGCATTTAAAAAAAAGTTGGAAATAAGAAAGCCACAAGGAGATGAAACTTAGATGAGATGGACCAAATATAGTCTCTTATCATAAGGCATTTAAAGAATCCATAGGATCCTGCATGGATGGACAAAGATCTGACTTAAAATTAACTTTTAGTCACAACAAAATGTTGGTCAAAACCAGTGCATTTTCCTGATGTTGATGCTTCATTTCTCAGTATTATATTTCTACAGATCTGTAATATCTCTGAAATATTTTTTTCTCCATTCATTTTTTTCCTGCTTTGGAGTTCATTTGTATTTCCTTCCATTACTGACCCTGTCCCTGCTTCAACTCCAGACTCCCATTGTTCTGCTCAAACTATTTATATTCTAGTCCTTGGTTACACTTCAGTCCATGACTTATTTCTGAATTAGTTACAATCCCAGACACATTATTCAATCTACTCCTTTCTTTTCTCAGCATCTTATCTCTCTATCAGAATTCATTCTCCCACTTAGTTTTTCACCAGCCGTGTAGGTCAAGGATGGCTGATCTTTGTTAACAGGGCACAACCTAAAAATACAAAATTACACTTTTTTACCTACTTCTAAAGATTTTTTTTTTTAATAGTTAACATATGTTTTGTCTCCAATAATCTTTCTCAATAAGACACTATTAAAAGTACACAAATTACTCTGGATAGTCATGAAACTGAGCAGAAAATATTCCTACCAGTCAGCTGTACCTTCAGCAGTTCTGCTTGCAGCTGATCCAGAGGTACAGACGTGTTTCATGGATACCTGTTGGATAGTTATTCTATTGGGTTTGCACCTCACCAACACATACTAATTTACTGAGGGATCCTGAAAAATATTTGGGAAAGTTTTTATTTCATCCTTTCTCTTTCCTCTGTGCTGAATAGTGACAACATGGAATAAACTGTATTCTGGTACTCCTGATGGATGTATTTAGTGGGTCAAAATAATGTATGTTCTCGTATTTTATGGGAAGTACATTTCCAGGACCAACCTTGAAAGATTAGTGCACACATCCAGCATCTGATCCTTAGTACAGTGGAGAGAACTAAGCATAACATACTGAGATTAATAAGCTTTGAAACAGTCCTTAAAAAGACAACACTAAGAATAATTTTAGTACTGCATTTTGTACAACTTGAACATAAACAGATTTTCTTCTGTGTGTTTTCCTTTAACCGACCTTTGTGTCTATTTTCCAGGACATTGTTTACTCTGTCTGTATTATGCTGTCTGGCTTTATAAATGGACCTGTTTTGTGGTGAAGTATCAAATGTGGGTTTTTTTTTCTGAAATCTAGACAAATTATGCCCAATGCTTTCACCTTCAATGGGTTCAACAAAATCAATTCAGTTATATTAGTAATGTGCTTTCCAACACTCAGCAGCCATCTAAGTTTGAATTTTAATAAAACTAACACACTGTGTACTGGCTACTGCATGAGGAGTAGTAGTAATACATTGCACTTATATAATAATAATTCTATTTACTAGGCAAGATACAAATGACACCCAGAATGTAATAAAAAAAAAATAAATTAGAAATCAAGATACTTTTTCAAGCATCATTACACCTGAAAATAAAGTAAGCTGCAATGCATTGTTTTACTTTTCTCCCTCCCCAGGCAGACGTCCTCCCTCCATATGCAGGAGCTACGATAAATTTAGCTACTCAGTATTGATGTGAGTTGTTGCACTGAATACATGATGATGTGCAACCAAGACAATCTCCAGATACATTCTGTATTGCCTTCTGCACTACATAGCATATGGAAGAAGGTAAATCTGGAATTATCAGCTTGCTAGCAAGGAAACAGTGAAGCCTGGGACCTTTTCCTACCCTTGTGCTAATACAGAAGAGGTGATTCCACTATAAAAGTCCTCCATTCAGATTCTTCAGGTGCTAAAATTGACCCCTTGCAGGAAGAAGGCGAAGAAGATCTCCTTTTGTGCTAAGGAAGCATCTTACTGCTGAAAACTGCAATTTACCACTAAAAGTGTAAGTATTGGCAGGACAATGAATGTATGTGCCAAGTTGAACTAAGTTTCACTGAGAGGATATTTGTATACTTATCCCATTTGCAAGTCTTAATGTAGTTATTGAAAAAAAGGTCTGTTTATGAGATTCTGTTTCACAGGTTTTCACTTGGTTTCACGGAGATTCTGAACTCAGAGATGTGGTTTAGTGGTGGACATGGCGGTGCTGGGGTAATAAGGTTTGACTTGATCTTAGTGGTCTTTCCCAAACTAAATGATTCTATGACCTTTAAAGTGATTAAAGAGAACTTCCCCATAGTACTGTAAAGACTCTGGACCCAAGGCATTGTGAGATGGTGCCACTTGCATCCTCCTGCTTTCTCTTGCTGTTGTTGTTTTGTTTATTATCCCAAATTAGTTACTCACACAAGACCTTGGGCAGCCTGTAGTCAGGACAAACACTCATTTTCTCTCTCTGGCAAACCTTTATGAACAACAACCCCTCGTCCTGTAAGAGTTCTGATTAACAGTGTACGACTAAGAGGAAAGCTATCATTGTTTTAGCTCTATGCCAATGATACATAATTAATCTGGAGTGATGTCATACTGCTGTGAAACACTTCATAGCAAAAGATCCACAGTTAAAACTGTATCCCTAGAAATAGTGAAAAAGAAACAAGTCCTACAGCACATCTCATCCTGATTTAGATCAGAGATTTCCCATACAACAGCTTTTTTCCCAGGACATCAAAGTTTTAATTAACTTATCTTGAAAAACCCCACCACATTTGCAATGTATGTTTTATTTACCCACTGCTGGTATTCTTAGAGCTCTGATTCTGTTCCTGCTCTTTTTTCACTGGCATGTATTCTGTGCAGAAGGGGGCTCCTGTGAATTGCCATAGTTTCAGCTGAATGAAGCTGTAATAATGTGTTTCTTCTGAGAGTTTGTTCGAGGGCTTCTGCTAACACTGTGGGAAAGCATCAAAAACACAAATTGGAGATGAGTGCTCAACGACTCTTTGCAAAGCTCTGTCATCAAATATTCTTTCTTCTTTATTAGTACTGTAAATGCTTTAAGTGTGGAAAAATAATTTTGTACATTGCTACAGAAGAGCTTAGTTGAAAATGTGTTATGAAATATGCAAATAATTTTCCAGTGAAAATAGGACAAAAATTCACCTTGTAATTACAGAATCACAGAGTCATTTCAGTTGGAAAAAACCTCCAAGATCATTGAGTCTGACCTTTGACCTATCACCACCTTGTCAACCAGACTAGAGCACCGAGTGCCACGTTCAATCATGTTTTTCAAACACCTCTAGGGATGGGAACTCCATCACCTCTCTGGGAAGCCCCTTCCAGTGCTTGGCAGCCCCTTCCAGTGCTTAACAACCCTTTAATGACTCTTTCCATGAAGAAATTATTCCTGAACCTCCCCTGGAACAACCTGAGGCTATTCCCTCCTGTTCTGTTGCTAGTTACTGGGAGATTTTTATTCAGTTAATTTTGTGAGCACCCAGTTCAGGTCCTGGGGCCTGAATTCGAGGAACCTGAGCACTCACATTCATTGGCAACTCTAGCTCTTTGAAATGTAACTTTAAGATTTTTAACCATTACCTAGCCAAAGACAAGAGATACTACAATTAAATGACCATTAAATCATGCACATTTTATCCAAAGCCTAGTTTTGTATGGGTTTGGGTCTGACCTGCCCAGTAAGCTTCAAATTTCAGCTAAATCTTCCTTTTGCTGGTCCCATGTGAAAGCACATACTCTGTTGTCTAATGAGGGTTGAGCTCCACTTCATCCTTACCATAGGAATCAATAGGGTGGTTCTATTTCTACCCAATTTATTAATTTGAAAGGGAGGGGAAAAACAAAGGAAGTATAGTTTGTCATTTTGTTTGCAGACTCTGCACTGTCCATTAGATATTTGGGTGGAACTGGTCAGCAACCTCAGAAGATTTATAGAACCTTAATTAGCATTCAGTATTCCTCAAATTCTCAGGGGCAGTAATGAAAAGGGAGATAACTGAATCACAGTTTCTACAGCTCTGTTACAGAATTTTAAGAAAGGGTCTGCGCTGATTTCTTTGATATTGTGTAACATTACAGAAAATATTCCTCACTGTAAGGTGGCAAGATGTTCTCAAAGATCTAAAATCACAGTAAGAACGGAGGACATAAAATTTACTGCAAATGAATTGTAACATCTAAGGATGAAAGGATAAAAGGGGAAAAACACTATGTTCAAGAGTTACCAGAAAGTGGATAACATCTGTAATGTCAAATGAACAGGCTGTGATAAAGGAATTGACTCTTAGAGACTATTTCAGAAATCATGAATTGCTTAATAATAACAATAATTTCAAAATTTCAATTGCTGGATGGTATTTTAAATAGAAACACAGGTTAAATGTATTTAATACCATTAACCACGAAATCAGAGAATCATAGAATGATTTGAGTTAGAAGGGATCTAAAACACCATGGGTAGGAACACTTTCCACCAGACCACGTTGCTCCAGGCCCCGTCCAACCTGGCCTTGGACACTTCCAAGGATGGGGCAGCCACAGTTTCTCTGGGCAACCTATGGCAGGGTCTCACCACCCTCACAGCCAAGAATTCCTAATAAATGATATAACCAAACAGTTCTTATTAGAAAGAGAAAATGCTGACAAAATTTACTAAATGTTACTGGTGGTAGAGTGAGCTGAGATAAAGAATATGCCATTATGTAAAACCAAGTATTAAATTTCAATGTTGATGACTGATATGTCTTTTAAGTTAAATGAAAGCAAAACAGAGCTTTAAAAATTATAGGAAAGAAAAGATCGGCAGTATAGTTGGAATTTTATGTCAAGAAACAGAGGGACTATAAAGAGGGCACTGACAGTACAAATGGGAATAATGAACTAGTACTGCTGAAGAATATTAAGATAAACATAAAAGGTTCTTTAAATACATCAGAGGACAAAGATAGGAAAGAAAATATTTAGAAATTGAAGGAAAAAAACAAAGGATGGCAGTGGGAATAGCTGAAAATGGGTAGGCAAGTGAACAACATCTTTACTAGGAGTTCTGCAGAGTTGTGCAGACATGGATTTCCACTGGCTTTTGAAAACTGAAGTAATTAGAGCAGTAGAATTACAAAAGGACACACCTCATAAGCATACTCCTATAAAAGAGTGAGGTCACAGTACATTGTTTGGAGGGTTTTTTCCAGATTAAGTCAGTGACGGCTCTGAACGGCCATTCTCTCTGGAAATCATCATGTAATGCTTTTACACATATAGAAAGTGATGCTAAAGGAAGGAAACAGAAATGAGATGGAAAAGCCATGAGGTTTATGGCTTTGGGGCTAGTTAGAGGTGGTTTAATTGAAATCTGAGGATTTCTTGCCAATGTCAAGAAAGATGCTTTGCTTGATTTAGTCCCTTAAAATTTGCATTTTATTTCTTGCATTTCCTATTGTAGCAGCTCTTGTTGACCACTAGACATTCATCCTTTACTAGCTTAATTATGTTTTTTCTTTTCTTAATTCCCATGAGAACTAAAATCAGAACTTAACTCCTGAGATATAAAAGCTTTTTTTATTGCAGGCAGCAGTTGTGAGCTTCTTGTTCCCTGATTTTGTGAGGCTCATAGGCAAGACCCAGGGTGTTGCTTCCTTCTTAATGTGCTGATTTTTCAGGATGATGGAAGGAATGGGAGAAGGCATGACATTTGCAGTTTATAATTATACATACTTTGGTCCTTCCCTTCTCATAATAGTGAGTGATAAAATCAGAGCACGTTCTTTCCTCTTGGTGCCTATTTAGTACATAATGCATCTGTATTATGTGATAATCAGCACATCTCCCACTTCATTATAATATATATAGCCAGGAGTCAGAGGAGTTCACAGACTGTTATATTCAATTTATTGTCCTGTGGAAGCCTCAAAAGTGCTGCAAAGTTTGGCCACTGGCACTCTTAGGAGTTTATATTGCCATGAGATGGAGATGTGCTGACTACTCAGGAAAGGAAAAGTGTATTTAAAAGCAGCAAACATCATCACAGAAGACTGCAATGAAATAACTTTAAAGCATTTGATTAGGAGACTCCAAAGCCAAAGTAGTTTAGAAGAAACAGCAAGGGCAGCTAATAACCTTAATTCAGTAGAATCCTGGCAAAGGTTGGCAATATACTTGATATTAAGGGAAATATGGTGGAAGGTTGCTGAGTGAGCAAACATGCTAATGGAGATACATAAACCGCATTAACTGATGGGACTGTGGAGTGCAAGTCTGGCTGAGCTTTTAATATGCAAACTCTATTAATTACATGATTTAAGAAAAAATAATATATTCAACAATTCGCTCTCTCTCTCTGCCCCTTCACAGCTTTAGTGGGAGGAGGATCTGGTGGTATGCTGGGATAGGAATCAAAAATAGGCTAGAAAGTTGTTTCAAACTGTTTTCAGAGAAGCCAATGCCTTCATTTTTTGCAAAACTTAGAGTAATATAAAAAAAGCTTAGGAAAAGCAAATATTTCACAGGTCAGAGATCTCTCCAAAAAAGTGATATGGCTCAATGCATAAACAATTAAGAAAAGAAAATCTAGCTTCTGCCTCTGCCACTACACTTCCATGCCACTATTGAATATCACTTCATCTGACTGCTCTTCTCAAAATGGGCTGAGTGTAATCCAGGGATGGGCTGGTTCTTACTATGTATTTGCATTGTATATTAATAAAAAAATGTCATGTACATCGACAGATATGGTGGCCAAGAATGTTTAGCTTTCAAATAAATATATTAGCATAAAGACTGTATAAGCCTTAGGCAAAAGTGAAGGCTCCTGTGATGGACTGATTCTTTCAACAATAATAATAAGCCTGAGCAGCACAGTTACAGGGAACACATATAGGTTATGAACTCTAGGAAGCCAAAAGGTTTTAAGAAAGCACATATAATTCTGCCCTGAGCATCTCATTGCAGAGGAAACAGGGGAGGAAACTCCCCAGGAAATCTATTCATTCTGATGCTGCAGACTGTATAGGGTTTTCATGATGAGTGACTGGTGTGAACAAGAGAAGCTCTTTTCTCCCCATGGCTCTTCTTTGGGACTTTTATATTTGAATCCAGACACTCGAGTCTGGGAAAAGGGGATTTTGTTTTCACTGACCATCAAGGAAAGCCCCTGGCTTGGATAAGGGCAATGTAAGTCCTTATTACATCCTTGTGTCCCACCTCTCACGTAAGGACACAGAGTGCACACCACAGCAGGAAAACTAATTGTTCTTTGCTTGGCCATCCTGCTGACACCTCTGCCACCAGGTCTGTCAGTAAAACCTGATGTCAAAGCATGGCAGTGACTGATCAAGCTGCAAAGATACCTTAAGAACAAAACCCAAAATCTCTGCTTGTGCATGCTGGCAAATTAACCACGTGGTTTCACCTTAGTGCAGGTTACAAAGCTGTGCTCTAAAGACCCCTTGGATGAAGCCACTTTATGGTCACTGTAACAGCACCTGCAGCTGAGGTTACACATCACATCCAAACCATTTCAGATCATTGCCTTCTTACTACCCAATAATGGTTTTTTCACATTCTTGAGATCCTATCTATACTTAAATACTAGATCTTCTGTATCAGCCTCGTGGGAGATGGAATATTTTTTTTCTTAAAATCTGTTCTTATCAGTCACAAACATATTTTATACTGTACATGTGGTGTCAAAATTATGGCATTGTGGTGGCAAACAGGACTTTCATTTTGTTTTATTTTAAATGCAATGATGCAAGAAAGCCCAACCAAGGTACAAAAGTTAGAAAAATAGCAATTAAGGAAGAAAGCTTTAGCTCCATGGGGACAGAAATACTAAGCTACATCTTGCTAAGAACATAGAAAAAGCAAAATAATAAATATAAAAGGTGATGTGATGAGATGACTCATTCTGGACACAGATACTGCAAACAGTGGGGAATTTAATTGCCTTGCAATTAAAAGGTGAAGGCACAGAGAGGGCAATAGCTTCTATTAGGCAGGAAGACAGCTCAACCAGCAATGAATCACTCCTAAAAAACAAAGACTTCTGAAATACTGTGATCATTTGTACATGTCTGCAGGAGAATTATTATGTGAATGTAGGGAAATTCATAGAGGCTATAACAATGCCAGAGTTCCCTCAAAGGCTGACTGGAATGTCTACAATATCATATAAGACAGATAAGATATTAATACAGAAACTTCCAGGGAATTCCAAAGCACAGTTATTTTACCACTGTAGTCTTATAAACGAGACTTAGATGTACTGCATTCTCTTTCTTTTTTTCCTCCTTCATTTTATTTGCAAAAAAGAGAATTCTCTACAGAGAATATTAACAGCAAATACTGCTGAGTGAAATGAGATACATTTGAGGCCATTTCCCTGGTACATAACTCGGGAAAACATCCAAATAGAACTGGTAATTTGCTAGAGGCGCGCTTAGAAAAAATATATCACTTTTAGCACACACAAAAAATACCACTTTTAGTAAAGTATTTTTTGTTGTAGATAAGGTGAGGAAGGAAATCAGAAGCTGGGGGGATGTGAAAGTTACTGGTTAGTGTGGGAAGAAACGAAATTCTCCTTGCAATTCACAGAAAGCTGTGTTTCCCAGATCATAGAAGATATCACCATGAGAAGAAATCCTCGGGAAAACTCTGTTTATAAAATCTTGCATTATCTCAACATTCTTTTATAGCAGATTAATAGACAAACTGTCTAATCTCATGTTCCTTTCCATTGTGTTTGATTATCCAGAGATATTTGGTGCCATGAAAGTGGCTCAGTGATAACTGGGACTTTGCTGTACCAGCATCTGACCTTTATTATCATATATTAGTAAAGTGGATTCCTTGCCAGCAGACCTTAGTACATCAGCAAATAAAAAAGAACATTCACAGCTCAGGAAAAAGAGGGCTTGTGCTCATCCTCCTCAAAATTTACTTTATAAAATATAAATCCCCCTGCCCTGTACAGCAAACTCTTGGTGTCTGATTGTCAAGGAGCAGAAGGGAACATAGGAGTTTGTGTGAAATGCTGTGATTCTTTCACTTTGTCACCCTAAAGGTTTTCTCCCCTCATCTTCTTTTCACTCTGTTGTTATTGTGTTTATGAAATAATATGGGCTCCCTCTGGTGCCTAATTGAACACCTGCAAATTCCCAAAGCCTTTAATCAAATGCTGAAGCCTGATAGGTCAAATCATCCTTTGTGCAGGGAAATGTGACATCCTTCCACACTTTTGTGTGCTTATAAGTTCCATCAAAAACTTCTATAAGCAACAAATCCAAGAGAATGGCACCTATTTTGTTCAAAACCCCAGTCATTCTAATGCTTTCTAATCATTACAGACCACCTGCTGTAGGTAAGCAAGGCAAGGCTGGAATTAGAGGTTTCACATGAAGACAATTATTTTTGCAAACCCATTATCTCTTGAAATAAACTGAAGCAGGGATGCAAGAGGAAGTTGTCAAGGCCATGTGCCTGCTCTCAGTGTGTGTGATTTTTGGGGTTGTCCTTTGCAGGGCCAGGATTTGGACCCGAGGATCCTTGTGAGTCCCTTCTGACTCAGGATATTCCATGTAAAAACATGCTGTAGCTTTCTAGAACGTGTCAATATGATTTGTTTTGGAGGAAAGAAGATGTTAATTTTTAAGATGCACAGTACATTCAAAAGAAAGAAAGGATAGACTGAAGTTTCAGGGACTTTTGAGGCAGAATGAACAGGTTCATAGATATCACCACTGATAGTCATCTCAGTTCTCAGTGTGGAATGCAGACTGGTTTCAGCAGGCAGTTTGGGTGCAGCACTTAAATTTGTATTATTAGTGTGCAGACTACTCCTTGCTAGATGGCCTTAGTGACTGCCAGTCCTCCTAAACCAGGTTTTTGGTTCTAACTACAGAAACAGTACTTCATAACAGCTGTCACATGTTGAATTCAGGTAACCTTGCACAAAATAAGCAAAACCATGTTAGTTTAGATGAACAGAAAGTAAATTGGGGTTTGTTTAATGTAATGCACTTTCAGGGACATAATATTCTCTATTTTAAGCCACTCTGAAGGTCTCTCATTACTTTTCCCATGTTACAGGAGCACAGAGATGTCTGACATGAAGGCAGTGCATGTCTCTTAGAATGTGCCTTGTAAGGATGAGCATCCTGGCATATGAGATCACTGGCAGTTGTCTGTGTCTTTAGAGTTGATTAGAAGGCAACCATGGGGGGGGTGGGGTGGGAATCTAATTTTGGCACTATATCAGCATTGTTACAACCTTTAAGGCGTTGTTTAATGATGGTTATCCACTGTAATATGATTCAGTACATGGTTTTCTAGGAATTGCATAAACCCTTTCACAGGCACAGTTAGAGTTAATTTATTTTGGATTTCAGCCTAAGGACTATCAGTATGTAGCATGATTCTACAATCTGGTTGGGGTTTTTTTATAGCATAAACATATTTTTTCTACTTTTGCATTTGAAATTGCAGTGCTACACTCAATTCTACAAGTATTAAATCTCAGTATCTCACACTGCCAGTCTATATTCAAGTGTTTGGTCAGGCTGAGAGCATTTGGACAGGCTGAGAGAGTTGGGGCTGCTCAGCCTGAAGAGAAGGCTTCAGGAAAACCTTCCAGCACCTTCCAGTACATAAAGGGTTGACAAGAGAGCTAGAGAGGGATTTTTCACAAGGGGCTGGAGTAACTGGACAAGGGGAAATGTCTTCAAACTGACAGAAGACAGGATATGATTAGATACTTTGAAGAAATTCTTCCCTATGAGGGTGGGGAGGCCCTGGCACAGGTTGCCACAGAAGTTGTGGACTCCCCATCCCTGCAGTTGTTCAAGACAAGGTTGGAGGGGATTGGAGCAACTCGGGCTAGCAGAAGGTGTCCCTGCCCATGGCAGGGGTTGGAATTGGATGGTGTTTAAGGTCCCTTCCAACCCAAACCATCCTATGATTCTGTGATTTTAAGTTAAGACTGCTCAATAAAATAATAAGTTCCTGGAAAGGCAACATAATTGTCTTGAAAGTGGTGACTAAGATTACTATAATCTAATTTATAAACAGTCACATGCTTCACAAAGTCACCTACTAGTCACTGTACTTACGTCCCTTCCCAGTCCCATCCATTTTCCTCTTGTGAGATGATTTCTTTTTCAGGCACAGCCCTCTGTCTGCATCATTCAAGCTTTATGAATTCTATTTTAGGAAATACAATTAATGAAAATCTTTTCTATATTACTTTCAAGATCAAATAATCAAATAATTTTTGTTGCTGATTGCAGTTGTATCTTTGCTTTTTTCCACTTTATAAAAATTTTGTTGACAGAATGGTGTCTAAAAGTTTGGGATTTATTAGATTTTTTTCTTTTATTAGCTACAACTTTAAACATTTTTATTAGCTATGGGTGTGGCTATATTGTCAACAGGGTTTTTTTACCTATTTTCTATAATTTCCTTGTGTGAGTTCTTAGTTTTCCTAAAAATAATTTAGTAACATTTATCCTCACTTTAAATGTATAAAAATGAAAAACTGGAAATATTTTAACATTTCTGTAATTTGAGATATCAGAAATGTATCTCTCTAGAAAAACTTTCAATTTTTTCACACTTGAAAGAGAAATTAATGTGTAGAAATTATACAAAGTTTTTTTTTCTGCTTACAAAATCCACCATTTTAACAAAGGGTTAATCCTGGAAAAAAACCCAATACTTGCATTTTTTGTAATGATCAAGTGATGTATAAACATGACTGTGAACATAATCTAGAATCACAGCATGGTTTGGGTTGGAAGAGATCTTAAAGATCATCTTGTTCCAATCCCCTGTCATGGGAGGGACACGTTCCACTGGACAAAGTTACTCCAAGTCCCATCCAACCTGACCTTGACACTTGTATGTTCTTAGTGCTCTTGTAGCAGCCAATTTGTTCTTCTCTTTTATTTGCATAGCAACAGAAACCAAGAGTTTTGTTCTTAGAAATAGTAGAATCATTTTATGATCCATTGCATTTGCAGACTTTCTTACATCTGACAGTTCATCTCAAGCAACTGAAAAAGTGTGTGCATAAAACACAGAAGGTTTTACAGAAATAATTGCTGGCTTTGCTATTTCAAGAAAAAACCTGTGTCATTCTGAAAGAAGCAATGGTTAATCTTTTTGAAGAGAACAGACTGAAGTGCTAGAGGACTCTTTCTACTGCAGCACTATTACTACATGAAAAGGTGTCACTCAGTCATTTAAAAGCACAGGAGATATTAGATTTAGTCATGATCTACAAACTCTCTTTCTCCTCTCCATTTTCCTTCTGATGGTATAATAGATCCCAGACATTTTGTTCCACATATGCAGTGCTCAGCTAAGTGTAAATGTATGAAATAATTATTTTATGGATTAAAAATTATCATTAGATACCAAAAGAATGAGCATATAAGACAAGATAATCTTTGGTGTATATATATATTTTTTTTTCTTTTTTTTTTTTTAGTTAGATTAGAGGTTTTACTTGTTGTTTTCAGAAACATATTTCAAAGGAGGTGGATGTTGTTTATTCTGCGTAAACTTCTGCATAAATCTTCATCAGCCAGGATCCTTTACAATCAAAGATACTGTACAATTGCAGCCAGCTGTAATTTAAGGTTGAATGACTTGATAATAGCATCATAGTGCAGCTGTATAATTTGGACAAAACTCCACCAAAAATACAGCGCAGGTTCAGCCACAGACTCCAGGAACTACATATTCTGCATCAACTACCTGAAATGAGCTT
Source organism: Scytalopus superciliaris (assembly GCA_013400415.1). Classification (NCBI taxonomy): domain Eukaryota; kingdom Metazoa; phylum Chordata; class Aves; order Passeriformes; family Rhinocryptidae; genus Scytalopus; species Scytalopus superciliaris. The sequence goes on from VXBX01005679.1 coordinate 125,689, forward strand.
CGAGTGAGGTGGGAGTTGGACTCTTCTCCCAGGTAACACAATGAGAGCAAATAGCCTCAAGTTGTGCCAGGCTGGGTTTAGATTGAGTATTAGGAAAACAATTCTTCACAGAAAGGGTTGTAAAGCACTGAAACAGACTGCCCAGGGCAGGGGTGGAATCGCTCTCCCTGGAAGTGTTCAAGAATGTGCAGATGTGGCACTTGAGGACATGGTTTAATGGTGAACATGGTGGAGGTGCTGAATTAACATTTGGACTTTGTGATCTTAAAGGTCTTTTCCAACCTTAAGGACTCTATGATTCTGTGATTCTTAGTACTCTGTTGCCATTCCTCTTTGGCTCAGTTCTTCAAATGTCAGTTTAAGGCCACAGAGACTTTCTGCCTTGTTTTTAAGGAGAGGGCTCAGGTCAAGCTCTTCTCCAAGAGCCTCACTGTCTGTCCTACCCTCCACCCCTTCCCCCTTTGCTTCCCATTCCCACTGTGGGAAGGAAAGCCTGGCTTCCTGTAGTATTTTCAGCACCTTCTAACTCACCAGTAGCACAGTATCATGATGGACTGTGTGAACTCCTTTCTTTTAACTAAGCACCTGGTGCCTTAAGATCCTTAAAGAGTTGTAGCATGTAGATTTTTAATAATCACAGAATCATAGAATCAGTCGGGTTGGAAAAGACCTATAGCTGTATAGTTTCTAACACTTTAGAATAGCAGTTAACAGTTACTAAACCCCTTTCTCAGGCTTTATATTGAAATCTTGAAATTTCGTTTAACATTCTTTTCAAGAAAAAAGATTTCAGCAAATATCCTGTTTGGGACACATGCATAGCAGGCCATAATAAGATATCATTGTAGTCAAAGCAGAAGGCCTAAAAACCTTAGAGAAGCTCCAAAGAAGGTGTGTGATGTGAAGATGATGATGGTGAAGAAGTAAGAGGGACAAGGGGCAGACCTGAGGGAGTTCTGGGGGCAGAAAATTCTTGGGTTGGATGTATCCATTAGATATGATAACTAATTAGTGTTATAAATTTCTGAGAACCTTACACTGCATTGTGCACTTCTGTATTCAGTGTACCTTAAAGGACTTTAATTAATGGAACTGCTCTCTATTTTATCTATACTTATATCATCTGGAAAGTTCTTTTCTTCCATTTCAGGCATCACACTGACCCTGGAAGAAAATTTCCATTACTGACTGCTAAGGCAAATATGTGATAACTCTTAGACCCTTTCAGAGCAAGTAGTTTGATCCCTACAACAAAGTCTATTTTGCATAATACCTACATGGGCCCAGGACTATTCAGATCATCAGTAACAAATCATTCCAGATTTTTTTTTTTAATTTTATATTCTACTTTCTTACCTGGAATAGCAAGATCTTTTGAATAATAGCATTTTTTAGAGGCAAAATCCCAAGTAAGATCATTACTCCTGCTATGCCCTTCATTGTGGTCTTAAGGGAACATAATTTATTATGTTTTTTTTTTTTACTTTTGTGATTAACTTGTATTGCTGGATACCTTGAGCTGTGAAAACAAGGTCACTTTGCAATGGCTTGGTTGACTGAAACAGTCTTGATGTAATAAATGATGGAACTGAAGGGCAGAAACCAAAGAGAAAGGTCAAATCAAAGAAGGCATGGATGATACCTTGAAAATTTAATAAATCAGACCTTTTCATGAGGCAACAATGTGATTTGAAAACATGCAAGGAGCAGTTGGAAATTGTCTAAGAAACTGTTCATTCAATATGGATTCTCTACCCTATGTTAAATAACAGGATAATGAAGACAAAGCAGAACAATCACAATAATACTAAATCCTTGTCTAATTCAGGAAGAAATAAAATGAGAAAGGAAAAATTAGAGTAAATATGAAAATGGTTTTCATCACTTGCCATATTTTCATGTCCTTCTCTCTCAAACACACATAAGTTTTATATTTAATTCCCCACTAGGATAAATACTGATTTCTAATTAAAGCTAAAGGTGTCATATTCACAGAGGAAAAAAAAATGAAATTTTGGGCCTGTATTGTCTTTGATATTGAAGTTTTAGTAATGACAAAAATGGGGACACTGGTAGTCTCCTCTTTGGCTGTTTCTTTTTGGTGCCAGTTGAAGAATCCTTCATGGTTTCTATCTTGGTCATTGCTTCTTTCTGTAAAAGAGCTGAGGGGATGAATAGACTAAAGAGATTTAGGAGAATAATACTGAAGTTTGGAGATGGAACTTTCATTTAGAGGCTGAAGAGAAGTAAAAAGTATTCTCTGTTTTCATCTTTTACTGGCGTGGCTCCTTTATAGATCGTGACAGTAGCCTCATTAGTTTAAGCAATTTGTTAATGCAAGAGCCACTCTGTGATAACCCTTTTTTTTCAGGAAGCCCTGAAACATATTTAGAATTCAGAGATTTTGCTCTTTCTTGTGCTATGAACATGTTCTGAGATTTCTTACAGTATAACAAAACTGGCAGGAGTTAAAACTGTTCCTTATATATATGGTTAGTTTTAGGGGAATGGCTTTAAGCTGAAAGACAGCAGATTTTTATTGGATATTAGAATGAAATTCCTGGCTGTGAGAGTCTTCAGGTGCAGGAACAGGTTGTCCAGAGAGGCTGAGGCTGTCCCATCCCTGGAAGTGTCCAAGGCCAGGTTGGACAGGGCTTGGAACAACCTTGGATAGTGGAAGGTGTCCCTGCCAATGGCAGGGAATTGGAACTAGATGAACTTTAAGGTCCCTTCCAACCCAAATCATTCCATGATTCTGCAATACTTTTAAGTTTAATTCTGAATAGATTAGATATGGTGTTTCTTAAAAAAAACCCCAAAACATTGACATTCTTGCATACCAGTTCTTGAAGACATTGTCTATTTCTTTGGGGTTCTTTACGAAGTGAGAATGCTTAACAGTCTTTAAATAGTTATATTCCATAAAGGTTGAAATCATGTGACTTGAGATTTCTTTTTGTTCAGAAAGAATGCGGAATTTGGTGTTCTGGTCTGTTGACACAGTAGCCATACACTCTTTCCTGGCTCAGACCCTCCTGAAATGCACCAAGAGATGCAGCAGCCTTTGGAAAGAGGTCACCTTGAGACACAAGCCATCAAGCTTATTTCAGTATTAAGAACCATTTAACCTAGTTTTGTCTTTCTTTAATGTGAATGTCAATAGATGAGTGACACTGCCTCATTACAGGTGTTTGGGAGAAATGGGCACTTCTGGCCTCTTTTAAATGTGTGCATTAGGGTACCATGATACAAAATGTATTGTTTCTTTCCATAAATGCAACAGGATTTCCTCTGAGACCTCAGACATACCATTTCATTTTCCCATGTCACAGATTAATATGGGCCTGTTATCTTTTTTTGACACTTGTTTTCTTCTCTTGAATAAGTAAACTGTAGTATTTTCTGCTGTAGGGGCTGCTTACCAGTGTATTTTGCCTGTACTTAAAAGTTTCTCTGTAATGTAGTAAAGGAGATGAAGAACCTTCTTTTTTGTTGCAAGGTTAAAATATTTCTGAACTTCATAAATCTCTGATGTTGAATGCACAGCAGAATTACACAGTCCTTTAATGTCTGTATTTTGGGTTCTTTTTCAAATACCTTTCTGATATTTTGGGGATGTCTCACAATATGATCTCAAACAGAAAGGTGTTAAAGGAAAAACCCAGTGAGAGAACGATTTCTCTCTTTAAAAAGAGCTATACGTATACCCAGATGTATAAAAATGTCAAACATCATGTTCCAGTGAGGAATATGTTTAAATATGTGACTATAATTATCTTTCTGAAGTGATGCCATTAGTTAAAAATCAATGCTCTGAAGTAATGCTTTCAGAGAGTACAATGTTCAGTTGCAAGTTTGTTCTCCTAGATAAGACCTTTACTTAACATCCATCATTCAAAGAAGATTTAAGGAAAGCAGATGTGTCTCTCATCTGTTCTGCTTTTATTAGAAGGAATGAAGAGATACTTCTGGAAGTTGTTCCACAAAAGCAGCCTAATTAAAAGGTGTGAGCATCTACAGTATTTAAAATTAATCAATTCAAATTACTTCTATTTTTGTCTTTCCTGATTTATAATAACTGCTCTTGAGAAAGCACTATTTCAGTCTGTGATCTTAAGGTCGAGGGCTGGGTTGGAAACATGATTCACGTTTTCTGGTGAAGCTGCACTGCTTTCTACAAAACAGTTTCCAGGAAAGGAGAGAGAGAGAGTAAGAAAAGAATATAACATGGTTTTGTTGCCTTATGCACAAGGTCTTTGGATAGGGAGGCTTTGGATGACTTCTTTCCAGGGTTCTTCCTTAATACAAAGTGTAAACACTGGTCTGTTGGATCTAAAAGAAAAAAAAATAATTGTGAGATTTTGTCACGCTCTTATTGCGGCTGCCAACCTGATATTTGCAGTACTTTCCTGGCAATTCCCTGAGGCTAAGGAAAGGAGCATGTCTTCAGTACTCTGGATGAACTCTCTGTTCCCTCAAATCTTGCTAGTGACACCACCTCCAATATCACAGTTCTGCTGAAGGCTGTCAAACAAAACAGAACAGACAGTCATGTTTGCCTGTCCTCAGAGGGAATTCCTGGCTTTACATGAGTGAGGCATCCCCCTTAAATCCTCACTGGTGCCTAAGAGGTGGAGGAAAGCATGTTTTCACAAGGAGTCCTGTGTTTAAACATTTGTATTGACATGTCTTATATGTCTCCCAGTTCATAGCTTTCATGCTTAGACAATCCTTCAGGGATATGGATTCTGTGCCAGATACCTAAAAGGTGCAGTTTCATACTTTGGCCATCCAAATCTTTCTGTGTTTGTGGTCCCTGATTCACTCCCTCGACTGTCTGCCTTTTGTAAAGCGCTGAGAAGTTAAGATCCTCATTCAAAGATGCACAACAAATTTCTGACAGAGAACCCCCTTGTCCTACATTCCAGCCAACATCTACGACTTATTGTTTCTCCTGCCTGTTTATTGATCATGCATTTATCAGTTAGCTGCTTGCCAAATGAAGGCCAGCTGATAAGCCAAACGCGTGCAAAAAAATCCAAGATACCCAAAAGAAAACAATGTGCTCTGGAGATTTGCAGCTGTCACTTAAAAGGAAGGCAGATAAGAGAACCATGGGGGTGGTGCCACCTCCTCAAACCTGCAAGTTCCTGAGGATTTTGAATATGTGGCTTTACAATTCCTCCTTTTTCTCTGTCAGCTTTAAACCTCATAATCTGTGTCTTTGTTCCCCAAGCCTTTATTTTTTAATGTGAGTGTTGTCTTTTATCTGAAATCTGTGTGCCTACATGGGGGAGAATAAGCTCAGGACTTGGTCCTAAAGCTGCTTCCTCATGTTGCCAAGTAACTAGAGATAGAAGATGGTCTGTTTTTCAGGAAGGGCAGGAAACACTAAAGTTCAGTGTGAAAAGATCACAGGTAAGAATTTGGATGTGCATATTTAAAAAAAAAAGTTACCAAAAGTGAATGTAAAGAATGTACAAGAAACTGACCTTAAAAAATATAATTTGAAAGAGCTCCTTTTGCTTTCCTTTTCTATCCTGTAGCCCTTTGGTCAAATCAAAGATTACCTGTGCTTTTATACACATGCATATGCATAATCTCACTGAAATCCATACCTTCAGCATCCAAGTGTGTCATTGTGGTGTAGTGATTCACCTGAACTTCAGTGAGGAGAAACATCTTCCATCAAAGAAAACAAGAGGAGGAAATGGCTGAATCTGCCAAGAATGTGTCACTGCTTTAAGATCAACACCCTGATTTTGCTGTTTTCTTATGTGTTGTTTTGCATTTAAAATCTTTACTGTGAGAGTGGGGAGGCCCTGGCACAGGTTGCCCAGAGAAGCTGTGGCTGCCCCATCCCTGGAAGTGTCCAAGGCCAGAACCAGAAATTCTCTCAAGGACCCACAATGGTTTTATAAGAAGCCCAAGGCACAGTAAAAAATATGACAGGAAAAGATTGCTGATAAATATTGATTTTTTTTTTT
>VXBX01005679.1:131709-176552 GCA_013400415.1 Scytalopus superciliaris
TTTTTTTTTCCTTTCGTGCAGCAAGTTCCTTAGGAAAATCTTGGGCCAAATGTGTTGCTAGTCCACAGCCCTTGGCTGCTGGAGCATTCTCACTGGCTTCGTTCACATGTTCCTTTTTTTGGAGGGGGGATTTGGAGGATCTCAAAGTAGTCCATGCCTTGAGGGAACACTCACTTGCAAAGCTGGTGGATGTGGTCACCTGAGGACATCCTGGTCTCTTCTGACTGCTCACTGCCCTCAGGAAAAGGCCATCTGGGAAGGAACACTGCATTTCTCAAGTTGCCGCAAAGATTAATAAGGACTTGGACCATTTTTAGTATGAGGAGGGACTGAGAGAGCTGGGGCTGATCAGCCTAAAGAAGAGCGACCTCAGGGAGATTTTAACAGTGCCTGATGAGAGGGGAATAAACAAGACAGAGTGAGACTGTTCTCAGTGGGGCCCACAGCCAGAAAAAGAGGCAATGGGCACAATTTAAAATGCAGGAAATTCCATTTAAATATAAGTAATTTTAGTGGGAGGTTCATCAAATACTGCAGCAAGTTGGTCAGAGTGGTTGTGGAGTCTCCATCCTTGCAGAGACTCAAAATTAACTGGACACAGCCCTGAGCAATGAGGTTACTTGTCCCTGCTTCGAGCTGGGATGTCAGCACTGGACACCCCCCTGCAGTCCTTTCTGACCTCAGCCATTCCTGTGATGTTGTTCTGGCATCTGTGAGGGGTGATGAACTTCTAGGCAGCCTCAGATGGTGCCAATCAATGAATTCAGCAAGAATATGTGAATATTGGATATGGAAAGCACTTTGGATGTCAGATTCATTCTGGAAAGTATAGACAGAGTGTCCTGGCTACACAAGTCCTGCTGTCAAACTCATGCAGGATCGCAGCTGGAAACAGACAGGGATCTCATCCTCTGCAAGTTAATTCAGCTCTGTAGTAACAGCAGCAGACATATCTTTTTCCCTAAGAGCAGTGCTGGCCAGATTGACACTGTCTTTTTTTAATAGTTCATTATGCATTCTTATAAAATCTAAAAATTATAATTTGTGTATAAGGCACATCTCCCCTTGGTACAAGTGAGGTTTTATTCTAAGCTGGAAAATCACATTTAAATTTCTCAGCAGTTGATTGGGTTATTTAAGAATAGGATGTCCATACTATGAAATAAAACAAGCCAATGTCTGAGGGCAATGGTTAATATGGGTAAGATGTCAACCACTGAGAGAAGGTGGTCTTTCCCACTCTTACTCAGAGCAGTCCTATGATGCCATCCTTTGAACCATGTGAAATGAAAGCACTATTTCATCCAGACGAAATTGCTTCCCAGGAGCATGGCAAGAGTTAATGAAGTCTAGATGCTCCAGCCTGCATTTTGGTGCTGCATATTTTACTAAGACAGAGTTGAAGGCCAGAGACCTCATTCAAATCTAATTTCATATAATGTGTCATTTTGAGCGTTTTGGGGCTTAATAATAATAATATTAATAATAATAATAATAATAATAATAATAATAATAATAATAATAATAATAATAATAATAATAATAATAATAACAACAAAGTATTTAAAAACCCCCAAACTCCTACACCTCCCTGGTATTAGAAACATTCCTCCCTGAACATCATCATGAATGGTGCAGAATTTACTGTGCTTTGGGATTATTGTGGGTTGTCTCCCAACAGAACCTGAGAGAGCTCCATTGAGGTTAATGGATTATCATCAGTTTAAACCAGATGAGGATCTCCTTGTTTCTGTTGGTACAAATGTAAAATGCTTATCAAAGAGAAACAGTGAACAGTCAAGGCTTTCACCATAAGAAAGAATTTGAAAAGAAGGTTTCTTGGGGTGTTTTGGGAGGAATTTTTAGATGGACAGGTAGTGATAGGACAAAGGAGAATGGTTTTAAACTAAAAGAGGAGAGATTTAGATTAGATGTTAGGAAGAAGTTCTTTACTCAGAGGGTGCTGAGGAACTAGAACAGGTTGCTCAGAGAAACTGTGGGTGCCCCATCCTTAAGCAACATGGTGCAATGGAAAGAGTCCCTGCATATGTCAAGGGGGATAGGAATTAGATGACCTTTAAAGTTCCTTCCAACTCAAAACATTATATGATTATATGAATTTATATTTTTTATTTGTGCCACATCCCCTTGGAATTTTGCTTGTTCATTTCTGGAGCTTAGGCACCTTTTTTCACATGCTTACTTCCTACCACATTTTTTCATAATTATTTTGCATTTGCTGTAATTAAGTCTTTATTTATTTGACACGAACCAACAACTGCATTTTATTCTGGAAGCCAACTGAAAAATATATGCCATCTACTAAACATGGACTATAGACTTGTGAGTGCAGATGACGTGTTATAATTTTTCTACCTCTTCAAGCACGGGATCAATCACATGTAGATACTTGCAGCCAGAGCTTCTAATTGATAGGCTGCATATAAATTCTTTGCAGTACAATGAACTAAACAACAGCTACACTTAGATGCATTTTAAATAGGGTTTTGTATTAAGAGAATTCTTTGATGTGGAAATTATTTTTCATTTGAAATTCATCCTCTTAACCTCCTCTGAACTGCATTATATTTTATTGAAATAGGAATTTTAGTGTAGTACAGAGATGCAGAGAGTCCAGGAACCTTCCCACAACTGCTGCACGTCAGGTAGAGGATTATCTGCTCCTCTTGGGTTTTAGAGACAGGGTTGATCATGTACTAGTTTAAGGAAGAGAACATTAAATAATAAGACAACTTTATCATAGTGATCTGGAGAGGGAAATGCAGGAAAAACTGGGTTCTTGCCTGAGGTACCCCAAGGTGCAGAGATTTTATGGCATTCTGTGAATCAGTTATTCTTCATCAGGGTGTGAGGAAGTGCTTCATGAAAGGATAAACAAAACTTAATGCAAAGCAGCAGAGACAGAAACAGTACCAGAGGATACCTATCAAATGACTAGTGTGTTTATCAAATAGTTAAAATCTTTATCAAATGACCAGAAGACATATCTGGAAGTCTCAGATGAGGCCTGACAGATACGAAAGTTCAGCCTTCACTTACATATTTAAAGGGAAAAATAAGAAATCTTGAAATACGTAACAGTGATTTTAATCCACATCCTTCAGAGAACCTGACATGGTGCAACTGCCACTAATTGCTCCAATAGTTTGTTGGGAATCTGTCCACTGACTAAAACGGCTGTAGGTCAAGTCCTGCTTAGGCTGTAGACACCATGATTATGCATAACTGTGTAATGAATGGGTCTTATGGTATAAATTTTGCACATTAGTCCTAAACACTTATCTGGGCAGATGGGTAGCACACAATCATAACATCACTTGACATCTATCTAAAATCTGGTCTTTTTCAAAGGTATAAAATATAATTTATTTAGTTCATGATGAATTTTGCATGCCCTGTTTTAATTTTCAAATTTTCTAAAATATAATATATACTTAATATAATATATAATTAAGATAATACGTTTATATTTTTATTCATATTATTTGCAAATACTCTCCTTTTCCAATTATGTTTATTCTAAAAGCAAACTTAAGGCAATCTATACAGGATGCCTGCACAGTGCAATAAAAGGAAACTAACAGTAGGAAAATTGCTTTTCTTGTAGAAGGAAAGGCTTCTGGATTTTAAGTTATTAACCAAACACCCCTTATCACTGTGGAAACAGTGAAAGAAGTATTTCCTCCTCCATACCCTTCTGCTCCCACCCTGATTCACAGCCTGATTCTTCCCATTCAGGCCCTGTACCTGAGTGTTTCTGCTAATAGAATAATCAGTTTCATAGACATTGTTGATTAAGTTAAATACTTATAAATATTTATAACACTTTGCATAATATCCAGAGATAAAAAAAAAAAAAAAGGAAAAAAAAAATGGAAAACTCCTTTCTGTAAGTTTTTTTTTTTTTTTTTTTTACATGATCCATCTGGTAATGGGAAGGTTTAGAAGTAGTTGTCATAGTAACGGGGCAACATAACTTTTAGAAACTGCAACTACTGTGTTATAATAATGGCGTAATTTCCACAGCCTTGGATTCTTCTTTTCCAGGCTGTGACTGCACCAAATTTCATGCTGGCAAGAGGCAAGGTGCACTGTGGCTTTGTTGGTTTCGTTTGGTTTGGGTTTTTTCTCAAGGTTTCTGAGAGGTTCACAGACAGAATCAGAACACTTAATTCAGATCCCTGACACAGGCATTACTGCTCCACACACAACTCCTACCTTGAATAGTGTGCATGACACCAACCCTCCCTTCCTACTCCATGCTCAGCACCTCTCCAGGGTGATGCCACACCCCTGTTGTTGAGTAGGGAACCACCCACACAGTGGGAAATGCCAAGGAAAAGGATGTGTGTGAGCTCTCATTTCTCCCGAGCCCATAGATCCATACATGCAAAGCTGGATTCAACCCTGCAAGCAGCAGGTATTTAGAAGAAGGAACAATTTAAAAGCTAAGCCAGCCTAGGCGCCTTAGAGAGTCAAGAAAGTACTTAAACAGAATAAATTCAGGCTGTGTCTGTGCAGACCTGCTGTTACTCACCCGTGCTTATACAGAGCCCTGAAGGGAAGTTGACTGGGATATTTCGGGGAGCTGCCTGGGTCAGGGGGAGCAACTCTGGAGCACACCAGCTTCCCCTGAGAGCAGCTGCCTAAATCAGGAAAGTCAAGTTCTTCCCTGTTTCATGTATTTGTTTGTTTAATCATAAGATTGTTGAGAAAGTCATATCTTATTAAAATAGTAACAGCAAGAGAGATAAGAGAAGAAGTCAGCCCTATGGATGACTCTTTTAGGAATTCAGCTAGGAGCAAAAATCCTAATTCCTTCCTGCCTGGAATACCTCTGGCTCTAGGGTGTGACACAAAGGAATAGTCCCAGCTGCAGTTCTGCTCCTTCTTAGGTGTGCCTGAGCTGATGGTGACAGGAAGGTTTGCTGTGGCTGCTGCCCTTGTATCTTTGGGGACCACTGAAGGAAGTCCTGCCCTTTAATAAGGATTTCTTTTCCTTTGATGTCACACACTCAGGGAGATGAGCCAGAGGTATTTCAGTTGTGTTCTGAATGTCACACATGATGTTACCTTGGTTGGGACAGAAGAAATAATAAAGAAAATTGAAAACAAAGTTCAAATTTTAACACACATAGGCAGAAGTATGGTGCTTTAGAAGCTTGATTTTTTTTTTCCTGATTTTATTGTATGTGAGGTATTTTGAAGATTGTATGTATATATAGATATAGAAGCATATATATGCCATCATCAATTATCAGAAAATAACATGTTTATTTTGGCTGTAGTATTTTTTGGTATAGCCAAGAACCCTTTTTACAGTAAAAGGACATGTCCATGAGGAATTGTGTCTAATTGAACTTACACCTCAAAACTTCCCCAACTGACACATAATTGCAGTCAACGGTTTATGTTCATAAAGCCATAAGAAATGCAAAACACAGCAAATAAACCACACTGAAAGAGAGACTGTTGTTAATCCTGCTAGTCATTTTTTGAAATTAATGATTTACTCTTTCATATTCTCAGCCTGTCCATGAGTTGAATCCTGTTATTCTGGTATACATGGGTTCTTACTTCTACGTCTCTAAGAGATGAGTTCCCAAACTTTGCTCCACACAGCATCTGTGACACACAGTCTGTCTCACAGGGTTGTGTTCAAACTCTTAAAACAAGAAATGTATATACAAACTGTTAGGTAAAAGCAAATAAACCCCAGCCATTCTGGACTAACAAGATGATAGAAAACTACTGTATCACAAATATAACTATAGACTGTGTCTAAGTTTATGGTAGTCCTTGATATTAAAGTAAAACTGCTCTGCATTAATAAGATCCCCATGGATTCAACTTCAGAAAGCCTTTTTAACAACCCAATTCTAAAGAATTTAGATCAGGAGAGAATGATAGTCGCTAGGGAGGGCAGCCAATAAAATGATACACTTCTTTTTCACTTGTTTGTCCACAATGCATATACCCAGATGCCTTTCTAATTTTTTAATATCTTTTCCCCCTTCTCCTTTGCTATGCAATGCAAAAGAGATGAAAATCATTCCTCATGCAAGCACTGAGTGAAATAGTCAAGAAGCGTGAGGGTATAGAACTCAACACATCCAACACTTAGCACAAATACTAAACGGAGGCTACACAATCCTGGAAAATCCTGAGGTGTGCTTTGGAGTGCCTCAGCTATATGAATACTGTACCCCACCTGAATGAGCCATGACATCCAAGTGAGATGCTCATGGCAAGAAGAACCTGGGTCTAGTTGCAAAGAAGCAAAAATTGGTTTCATGGCAACTCCTAGTCAAGGTATTCCATGCTGCATAAAGACAGGGATGCAATGAACCATGGGCAGTAAGGAGATAAAAGTTACCACAGCACTTCCACCTGTTGTGAAAACAAGATGTCTGATGAGACAATGCCGGTGGAGATCACATGTGTGCACACACACACATATGCATAGACACATATAGTCTGAGTGGCCACATTTTGGCAGAGCTGGTACTCCTGAGCTGTTTAGTTCAGTTCATTGCACTCATCAGGACATGTCTGTGCATCTTTTAATTACAGAGACCAGCTTTCCAGGAAGGTCACAGTAAGGCCATAATTAGCTCATTAAGCAAATTATTCCACTATCTGATCAGGGTTTGAGTTCAATATTTTCATTACCTCTTTTCATATCCAAATGAGAGGGGTAAAATTATCAGCTGGTATCAATCAGGGAAGTGCTACATTCAGTCAAGAAAATATGGAGAGTTACAAATAAATTAGGGTCTGCCCTTTTAGCTGCATTTTTGTCTTACATTATTGCCCTCCTTGCAAGTTTATCTTACTGGAAATTTTGAAGATTCACTCTATCATGCGGGAAAGACATTGAAGAGATACATTCATACTGTGGTTAAGTAAAGGACACTTTGCCGGGTTGTGAGAGAAACATAACTAGAAGGGGAGAAAACTGGAACAAAGGAACAAAGTAAGGGTAAGAAGAACTGGATTTATAGGTTGCTTTGTGTTATGTGCTGCGATCACAGAATCACAAAATGGCTTAGGTTGGAAGGGACCTTAAAGATCATCTTGTTCCACCCCCTCCCATGGGGACACCCTCCAGTAGCTCAGGCTGCTCCAAGCTCTGTCCAACCTGGCCTTGGACACTTCCAGGGATGGGGCAGCCACAGCTTCTCTGCCCAACCTGCGCCAGGGCCTGCCGACCCTCACAGGCAACAATTTCCTACTAAGATCTATTCTAAATCTAGATCAGTCTTAGATTTCTACATCTGTGCTACTCAAGGATGCTTCTTGATTCCACTATATGACTCAGAACCATCTTTTTTTCTTTTTTTTTTTCTTTATTTACTCATCAGATAGTAATTTAGAACTTTATTTAGTGATAAATTACAGAATCTCTCTGATTCTGATGAATGTCAGTGCTCCCAGAGGATTTGTGTTGCAGTTTCACAGCCACTTGGGTAATGAGCCAGGAAATGTGGCTACATGGATTCGCACAGGATGGATGATGCCAGCAAAACATTGTGAGATCCCCATGTACTAAATAGTCCTCTCACGGCGAGTTATTCTGGTCACAGGATGAGTTTATGAAATGAATGTGACAGAACCAATGGGCAACAAGAATGGAAAAGCCTTGTAATACATTCCAATCCAACCCAAAAGATAACCAGGAGCAGTCTTTAATTAACTTGTGTTTGCTCTCATAAAACCCAGGAATTTTATAGAAACTAGCTTCCTACTGAGATCATAAGAAACATCTCCACCAGAATTGTGTTGTGTTCCTGTATCTTGTTTGGAAGGAGAGGTTTACCAGCTTTTAATGCTGAGGGTCCTGACAAAGAAGGGAATTCAATATCTAAATTCAATGTCTAAACTTATAAATAGGCAGATAATATGTGATACATTCTTGGGAGCAAGGAGTGGGATGACATCTACTACATACACATATGTCAGCATTTACATTTTAGTGTCTTCCTTTGCAAGTCCAGTCCCATTCTGGAAAATATTTTAAAAGGAAAAAAAAAACACAACAAAACACCACCTTATATCCAGGGATATTCTCAATAAAATACACCCTCAGTGAGGACTCAGATTTTGGCAATCTTTTGGCTAAGGTTTTCTGTAACAGATGTTGAATCCAAACATTCAAGCTTAATAGGCCCTGAAGGACCTTCCTTCCTGCCATTTTCCTATTCTTTTTTAAACATTAATCTATATTTTTGGCCTCTGTACTAGTCTGTGGCAATTATTTCTACATTTTTAGTGTTAATTTATTTAAAACTTCGTTTTTTTTGTTAGTGCCTCTGGGCACTCATCTGTGTAAATGAATTGATATTTCCCAATTCATTTTCTTTCATGTTGTTCATAGTTTTATAAACTTCTTCAAGTGTCTCTCTCTCTTTTTTTTTTCAGACTGAGTCATTGTAATCTATTTAATTTCTTGTATTGGAAAGCACTATATGCCTCCAGCCATTTTATTGTCTTTTTTCTGTGTTTTATTCAGACCCCCTTGCAAACAGATAATTTGGCCGTGGTGAATATGTATGACATGTAAAACATGCATAGTCAGTCATTGCCTGACCTCCTGAAAACCACTTGTGAGAAGTCTCTATCTCTGTTTCATGTAGGCGACCTTTGCCAGCTCAGTAAAGACTTTGGGGGCTAAATGCCTACAAATCCATCACTGTAGAGGAGTCTATTCTTGGCCCCAAATGACTGATTTAGACCACGAAGAAAATGGAACAGGTATCCTTAAGTTCTCACTGCTTCCCTGACAGTGTGGCTACACTGTTTTTCTACTTATACTATTTGAAAACAAGAAAAAAATAAACACAGAAAACAAACAAACTAAAAAAAAAAGCAGAGTATAAATGGTGCACAGGCTTCTGGAGAGGCTATTCAAATGGATTAGAAAAGGGTTAAGGAAAATGTCCCACTGGCTCTTTTGGCCAGGAAAAATGCTCAGCGAGCCAGAGAATCTCAGAGCACGTGTGCCCATGGCACAAAAGTAAGAAGCAAATAATCAATTGGGTGCTTTATCAGCACAGTATTCAATTAAATTTCAATTAAGAAAGGAAATAATGCAGCAGTCATTATCTAAGCTGTGGCCAGGTCCTTACACCAAATGTCAAGATACCCTTGTCAATTTGCAAACAGTTTAGATAAGGATTAAAATTCTCCAGACTGCACAGGAGGCCACTGTAAGCATTCCTAATAGTCTCTCTGTCCGAGCCTTGGAAACACTTCCAGTTTCTTGTTTACCAAAGTTAATGCTTCTCTTTTGAAAGACAATTCAAATAAAGCCTTTTTGAATGGAAGTTTAAAAAAAAAATAAGAACAAGACATCACAAATATGCAATTGCAAGACCAGAATAATTCTGTTTTTATCATGCTAAGAATCTCTTTAATTCTCCATGGAAATTATTTTGAGATATGAGAAGATGCCAGCTTGATAGCAAGCCTCACCAGTCCAACACTCAGTTTATTTACCACTCCAACAACCAAGCTCTAAAGGAGCAATTTCTATTTCTTGGCTTGCCTGCCTTTTCTACAAAAGGCATAAGAAAAAGATAAACAGCTGAATAAGTAATGTTATTTTGTTTGATAGGATTAGAATTAAGAGAGTCCTGAATCCCAGGCTGAGATAAGTGACCTGTACCTCTCAATGTAGATCATGGAGATATTATGTGCTATACTATGTGTGAAAAACAAAACAGAGAAGAGATATTTCAGTTACTGGAGAGATAAGAAACAGAAACAGAACAGATTTTTATCCCAGTGCCATAGATGGAGTCTATTTGGCTTTCCATTAGGTAACACAGCTTCTGGCCTTTGGCAGATTTTGACCTCTCACATTCCTTTGAAGTGCCACAGCTTGTGGCAGTCCTTGGAGTGCACAGATGTGAGCTTTCATTGCATGTGCTTCTCCGTCAATTGTAATGGAGTTTAAAATCCATTTCATTTTGCTTTTTCAAACTTGTCTTGAAAAAAATTATTTAGGGAGCAAATCTGACTCAAGTATAATTTTTGTATGGATACCAACATGCTGTTATTCCTGTATTTAGAAATGTCCCCATATACACTTTAAAACAAATAGATCTATTTTATGTGTTTTTCTTGACTATGATGCTTTCTGAACCATTCCCCCATCAAGAGCTGGAAGGATGCCACCCTTACTTGTATTTCTGTTAGTTTTCTTCCTTGCATGTCCTCTGTACCTAGACTAGATATGCATTTCTCCTTTTCTTTTTCTTACTTTGCATGGCTGTCACTACTTTTTACTTGCTAAGGGACATCTCTCTCCCCAGGTGGGTTTTCTTTTCTTTCATCACTTTGTGTCATTTCAATCCAATGATGCCTTTGGCATTTTGTCCTGTGTCAGCAAACCAGGACATATTAGAGGCTGTTGAATATACAGAATTTAAGCCCAGAACTAAAGTGTGTTTTGATATGTGCCATTTCTCTGTTCCAAGTAGATGATTATTTATTGGCTTATGGTTTTTATTCACTACCCAAATCAGGACCTTTTTTATACCTGCAGGTAAAACCTATAGGCTGTCTAGTGAGTTTTGGATGCCTCACTGCCAAGTTTGATTCCCATTCCTAATTTTACTCAGGAACAGAGGGGTGCTATGTCTCACTGAAGCTACAGGATTAAACCTAGAGAGACTCAGATGCCTTCAAGAATGGTTAATTCCATGGGTTGGGGCAACATCATTATATTAAACCAAACACAGAGGTCAGAGCAGTTATTGCATCACATGATGGAGCAGGAATTTCACTTGGTGGAGTGAGATTTTTCCCTACAGAACACAGACATTGCTACTGGCCATGAGGGCAGGCTCCTTGGAGGGCCAATTTTCCACAGCACTACAGCTGAGGGTGTATTTGTTTTTAATTACTATTTAGCTTTAGCTTGAGTCACAATGCAAAACACAAATTGGGGCTGACTAACACCACTTGGGAAGTAAATCAGGCTAAAAGAATAGACTATAAATGCAGTAATACGTAGCAGTGAAAATCTATATTTTGTAATAAATTTTGGGCCAGAATTCAAAAAATGAGTTCCACTTTTTTCTAATTTGAAATGATGTTTTATTTCAGGTTTTTTTCTTTTTTTTCTGTAGAACAACTTAAACTATCTGATGAAAATGGAAAATTACCTTTTTTCTTAAATGAATTTTTACTGTGTTTGCAAGCAAAGAACAAACTCAGAGATCTGCACAGCATATATAAAAAGCTTCACCCTGTGCCTGGGAAATGCCAGTGCAAGATACATCACAGCTAGAGAGATAACTTGCTTTCTTTCTTCCCTGGAAAACATCTGCCCTATTCAAAACAGTGGGATTTTCCCCTAAGAATAGCTGTGTGGGATCATATCACCTGTCCCATAGCTCAGGATCCTGACTTTGACCATTGCCCATAGTAGATCCTTAAAAAAGGACTATAATAACAGAACAAATGTGGTAACACTTTGCCAGAACCTGTTCCCAAGATAAAGGCATCTGCAACTCAGGGATTTTTGGAACCAGAGAAGCTGTCACAGGCAGAGAAAGATTTTTCTTGCATTGAAGAGTCCATTAACTTAAGTCTCTGTGACTCTTTGATATCATCACAATTCTGTGACAAGAAATTTCACAGGATGACCACAATGTTGCTATATTTTTTCATTTGCAGCCAGTCAGTTTCTCATTGCACTACATGAACTTGCTTTAGTTTATAGGAAAAAAAATAGACATTTCCTTCCTACTTATTTCCTTTCATTCTTCCATTGACACAATAGATTGAGTCTCAGAATCAATGTACAAAACCAGCTACATGGAACAACTGCACTTCCCTCATCATTGTGGACACCTCATTTGATGAATTTATAGTTTTTGAATTTTATGAGCCATGGATTAAAAAGAATTGGATATGAGTCTGAACAGGGAATGTTTGCACAGTTTAACTGAGAGAAGACAAACTGGTGATATAGAAGGGAAGAAAGAGAAGAGTTGGAGGGGGAAGAAAAGAACAGTGAAATGTAGAAAGCACATATTGCAATTATGCTGTTCAACACAGAGGAGACCTGGCCCAAAACTCCAGCCCTGAACTCCCTGAAGTTTTCTTTCCTGTATTGTCAGGCACATGTGGCTTCAAACCAAACCATTCATGCTCCTGTCTGTTACTATTCCCACCCACATTTGGCACAAAAATTATCGCCTTCTTCCAAGGATCCTGATGGTCTTTTCTAATGGTAACTGCATTGGACACTGCCCCTGCAGGGTGGGTGAGACAGTACCTAATTTATAATCAGGCAGTTAATTGTAACTTGCTGGACTCTGCTCAGCGAGACAACATGGGAGCCCAGAACAGCTCCTGCAAACCTTGTTCACTGTCCAGACATTTCAACCCTCAGGGCTGCTACAATGAAGAAGCAACAGCGCTGAGGCAGGGTGGGAGTGGAAGCATAAACACCACCTTTTATCTTTTCCTTGACAGCAATGAAAGAACTTCAGGATATTTCAATACTTCTGACAACCACACCCACCCATGTGGGGCCATACTCATACCCTTGGGTCTGGGCCCACACTTGGAAAGCTTTTTCTTTGTGTAAAATATAAACAAGCCTTTTCTCATCCTTCTCAAGGTCTATTTTGTGCAGCTATAGAAAAATATATCATGCACAAGTGGGAGAGGGTAGAAGAACAGGGGGTTCCTTGTGGCAATAATTAGCCAACGACCAGAATTGTTTGGGTGGTTTCTGCCCCTGATGGTCACTGGTGCAAGGATATAATGAGATGTGACTGTCACAGGCCTAGAGCAAATATCGGAAACTAAAAAAACAGACTGCAGAGACCAGCTGGAATCATAGTCTACAAACTGCTATTTAATCTCTTTTTCTTTTTTTTTTTTTCATGTAGAAATGTAGGGCACTTTTTTATCATCTTCCTTCTCCACCCCCACCCCCCCTGCTTACTGGGACAGAGTACATTGTTTTTAATTGACTTTATAACCACCACAGACACAGAACAATCCCAATCTCTAACCCTGAAAGCATTTTTCAAGAATAACTTTCAGGAACATATGTTAGAAATTGAGAGGTACTCTGAAGGAAGCAAGTGAGAGAATAAGAGTTCAGAAAACAGAAGCAGATCATGGTAGCACTATGGTAACACACTTCATTTTTCATTTGTATGTGATTTTTAATTTTAATTTTTTTTTCTTTTTAGTGCTGAATGATTCCACAGAAAACAAAAAGAAGTGAATACTATTAATAGCTGCTGAGGCTTCAGTATCTTTGAAGGTCAGGTGGTCATTTAGTGCTTTAAATACAAGCTGAGAGATATAGCTTAGTATGATACAAACAAATTACAGATCTGCTCTTAAAATTATCATGTGATCTTAATACTTTTCCATATACAAATTCATCATTTGTGGGTTTGGTTTGTCTCATATCTTCTCCTTTCTGCCCTTTCAGCCTCCTTTCAGTCATGGAGATGACTGACCCAGAAGAGCATCACCTCACTGTCACCCATGTCTTAGGTGTTGTAGAGTACTAGAGAGCCACAAATACACTGTCACACTTCATGGAAAGGGAGGAAAGGAGGCTGGGAATAATTGCAATTGTGTATATAATTAGCCACATGCGCACTTTTGTTTGAAACTGTGAAGAATTTAAACCCAAAATTATTCTTCATTTCCTGCCTCTTGGAGTTGTTGTCCACATGGCTATGATCATTCTGATCTTCCTTAACCATTTTTGAAGTGTGAAATCTTCTCTATGCCTTCCTTCCAAAGAGTGAGGAGAGATTTTTGGCTATAAATCTAAACCAGTCCTTTATTCTCTCTTCTTGCAATCACACTTGTTTTGACACAGCTCCCCTGCTCTGGCTATATGGACTTGATGACTGGAGGGAAAGCTTTCTTGGACACAGAAATATGGGAGAGAAAACAGGAAGGGATAGGCAGCCATGTCCAGCTTCCCACCATCCCAGGAACCCATTTAATAGTCATGTGTGATCCACATGAAACTGAAGGGTTCAGCTTGGGAAAAGAGACCCAGGGAGTGTTTCTTAAAACCCAGAGATTCAGTGGGAATATTCCACATGCCATTTCTCTTTCCTCTCCATCATTCCCTCCTCTGCCACCCAGACTGACCAATACCTGTCTCCTCAGGTGATATAACAAGCCAAGTGCCATCAGGACAAAAGTCTTCAACCTTTAAAGCCTACAATTTGCCTGAGGGAGACAGCATGAGTAGAAAAGGTCAAACACACGACTAATGTCTTGGTCCTGGTGTCCCTTTGGCTCTAGTGAGCTCCCAGCTCATGGTTAATATATTGCCAAGCAAAAAAGTGTCCAGGACCCAGCCCTCAGAGGCTGCACGCTTGGGGCACAGCCTTTCCTTTTCTATTGCTTTCAAAGGTTGGCAGCACAGCTCAGGCCAGGTAGAAGAAATCATAATGCAGAAATATTTCTTACCTGGATAAATCATTATTTTCTCCCCGTGTGACTTTTTTTTTTTTTTTTTTTTTTTTTTTTTTTTTTTTGCAATAAGACAGTCTCACAGCACTTTTCCCATCTGTGCTGTGGAGATTTCTTTTGACCTTGCTGAGCAGCCTGGCCATCCATCACGTCAGAGCTGAGCTATCTGAGAGGAGAGCATGGGGGACTGACACCTCACCCACCCGCCCCAGTGACTGCAAAGCACATCAGAACCCAGCCTCAGCTCTCCCCATGACAGATACTTTCCCTTCCCTGTTGGTCCTTAGGCTTTTTCCATCACTTTCTTCCTATTGTTTCTCATGGTTCGGTGGAAAAGTGAAAGCAGGCATACACACAAGGTCTTACTTACCTTTAGGTGAAACTCTGTAGCATCAATCTTAGTGACAAAGAAAATCTCAATTCTATCACCTCTGTCTTTTCCCTGTTCTGTTAGAGCACATGTTCTCATTTCAGACTTAAAGAGAGGCTGATTTGCTCTATCCTACAAACTTTGCCTCAGCAGGATATTTCACATTAACTTTATCTGTCAGGCAATAAGAAGGAATGGGTACAAGATGATGACTTAATCCAGCATCTGTTGAAGTCTATGGCCACCTTTCCTTTAGATCACGACCTAAATCCTTATTCCTAAAAGCAGCTTTGACACTTAATCCTTGGAGGGAAAAAAAAGAAAGGGAGTGAGTCAAATACAACAAGACTTTGGCATATTTGTATTTGAAGGACACATCAACCTGACAGCAGAAGCTCTGCTTGACCTATGCAGTGGCTTTCCAAAGAAGCTGTGACAGTGGGTAGAATGTAAGTAGAGTGAGTCCCGTTGTGTTGGAAAGTTAAACTGAGACTGAACAAAAGCAAGAAATGTATCAAGTTTCAGAAAAAATATAGCAAAAGCAGAGGGGTGACCTAATAGTCCCCTTTCTCCTGATGTGATCATAATAGGTGCAATGGTTTATTTTGATTGCAATGAGTAAAGGTCTCTTCTCTTGGCTGTGGTAGAATGGCTCTTTAGCCTACCTGTTTCAGGTAACACTATCATCATGCCCATTTGCCTACACCAAATCTGCAGCTCATATCTGCAGGTGGCTTCACAGCAGTGCTTGCTGCAGGGTGTTCTCAATGCAAATGACATTAAAATAAAATAAATTCTAAAAAAGTATTCACATTAGAAAGAACACTAGATGTCATAAAAACTGCCTTTTACAAGTCATTGCTAGGACAGGCTGGCAGTGTTCCTCTCCCATCTAACCTCCAGTTCTGTTCAGTGTGCAAGGTCAGCTCCTTTTGTGCCTGCTGAGAGACTCTGAGTTTGGCAGAAATTTTGCATGAATGCAGATGTCTGCAAAAAGGGAGTTTGTTGGCAGGATCAGGACCTTCTGAACAATATCGAAACGACAACACAGCTGGAATGAAGAGCTTTGACACGTGTTCTGTGTCTATGGGTGGGTCATTGCTTGCTTTTGGTTTCACACAGAAAACAAAAACATCTGAGGTCATTCTCAACATCCCACTCATTACATAATGCTGTATTTTCCTTGTTCAAAATCCAGTAGACATCCTAGTATTTTTCCTTAAAACCCTGAACTCTAGAGTCATGTTAATTTACAAGCTTCTCTGCCTTTCTTCTATAACTACTGCTATAAATAGACAGCCAGATGATTTCTAGATTTCAAAGCTTCTAAGAAAAAATAAAACCCATGAGCAGTAAAGCTTGCAAAACACAGAAAATATATAAAAAGCTTCCTACTTTCCATAAACTACATCAATAAATGTTGCCTTTCAATTTTTTTACTGGCTCTTTTTAGTATTGTAATATTTAAGGTAAGCCTATAACCTGGGAAAAGCTGGGATCAGCAGTACAAGAACTGGCTTTGCCTGATGCAGGAGTTCACCCATCTCTCAAGGCTGGAACTTAGAGTAGAAGTAATTTCATTTAATAAAAATCTGTATGTAGAAAGTGTCCCTGCACATGACAGCAGGGTTTGGTACTATGTGATCTTTAAGGTCCCTTCCAAACCAAACCATTCTATGACTATGATACACATAAAAGTGAAAGGTCTGCTCAAAGAGAGTAATTTAAATCCTCATCCCAGTTTATTTTAGACTTTCATCTCAGGATGAACTGCCTTCTGCAAATGTGTGTTGCTGTCCTTGTTTCAGAGCAGGAACACCTGCAGTAGTGCTACAGATGCTGTGCAAGAAAGTGCAAGAAAGAACATCTAAATCCAGTTTTACAGAGTAAAGTAAAAGTAAAATATTTTGGCTTTTTCATGAAAAATAAAGTTCATTAATGCTTTGTATAGGTGTATATATCATCCTTTAATATATGGTATTTTCCTTCAGGACAGGGAAAGAAGAGGCAGTTGACCTCTTCAGTGACATACGCAAAGTAAAATGCATCTGGTTCAGAGGAACATTTAATGGAGCTGTGAGCTCCTAGATACAGGGATCAACTTCTTGTTTTGCATTTGTGCTGTGTGAAAAATATTGGATTCTAAGTCTGAATGACTGACTCCAGGCAGTATTGTCTTAACAATATATATTCAGAGTGTGTCTCTCCCTATAAAAAATAATTTAATGCAGTTCATGGAAATGAGACACTGCCTGAATAGATAAATATGTCAGGTTTGTTACCATCTCCAGTCCTGGATACATGAAATCAGGGAAGACATTTATCTCTACGTTAGTTTTGATTTTTTTACCATTTGCTTCTGCTGGAAAGTGACTTTAGCTCCAAGTTAGGAAGAATGTGATGTAAATCTCATCCAGACAATCTTAAAACTTGGAAGAAACAGCCTGATAATAAGAGTTATTAAATGTGGCTTCCTACAGTACTGCTGAGGACTTTTCTAATACAATTTAAAACCAGGTCTGTAGCCAAATGCCAGAAGCCTCTTTTCTGTCTCAGAAGTGACTCATCCTCTCAGTCCAGCCCAGGAGTTTGTGCTAAAACACAGTTCCTTCATTACTCAGATGACATTAGCTGAGCACTTTCAGCTTTGATAATAAAAGAGGTGGTTCTGCTAAAATCTTCACTTCCTCCAGTTGCCTCAGTGTGTGTGAGTAGATATAATAAGCAGATTGCAGAAATTAATTAATTATGTGTGTCAACTTTTCACTTTCACCCATTTGTTGAACTTTTTTGTTCATTGCCCCTGCCTCTGGTAAAATTGAAGTTGTCTCCCAGACTGTGTGGCTTTTATCCTGACTGTGTCCTCTGTTTGTCTGCTGCAGCTCACTGAGCACGGAGAACATTTTAACAAGGATTTTTTAATGAATCCCCGGAAGGAAAACACCCTCAAAACCAATATTCAGTAGGTAAGTACAACAAAACCACAATAAATAGCAAAGATTTCCTTCTGCATTTTAAACAAACTTTAAGCACAGCCGAAGTCGCAGCCTTCTGCTGAGGAGAACATTTGGTTAATGGGTTCCTTCTGCAAGGCTGTGAGTGAATTATTTCAGACTTTTGGATGGTTTGCTAGAAAGATGTGTTAAATTGCTGGTAATGTGAACACCAGCAAGCAGTTTGCATACTCCTTGCATCTTTTCAATAAATGCCATCACCTATTCTGCATTGCCCTTGGCTTCTCACACTTGTGTCAGAAGGAAATGAGAGATTTTCAGCACAGCCAACAAGTTCAGTGCTAAGTGAAAAGGGGCAGAATTTCCCTCAGGTCTTAATCCCAGCCAAGGTTCAGGGCACTGCATAGTTGTAATCAGTCACTTGTCCTTCTGAATTACTTTATTCAAAACCATGGGCAACTCTGTAATGTCTGTTTTTGGATTTTTTCCCACCATCAAATGGATCTCATACTGCAAGAAAATAAAACAAAAAAAAAAAAAAAAAAAAAAAAAAAAAAAAAAAAAAAAAAAAAAAGGAAAATAACTACAGAGTTTTAAGACCCAGAGTTTCTGCTTGTAAGCCTTATTGCTGACTTTATTCAGTCAAATATTTAAATTACTGGCATTGTTTCCCTTCAGTCTTGTCTTGACCGTTTTAAGAATTAGATGAGCTGATGTTTGTAAAGCAGTTTCCTTGTGGAAAACTGCCATTTTCATGGAGAATTGATGGATGCAAATGAATTCCTTCTCTGAAACTTCTACATGCCACCGCCCAAACCCCCAGTTTTAATCAATCCTGCTACTAATTGCACAACCACCCCTGCCTGGGGTGATGCAACACCTCCCTCTTGTGGCTGCTTACTCACAGAGAGGATGAGAGAGAATCAGACAACAGACTTCAGGCTTTTAAGACAGAAGAATAAAGACTGATGGTTTCGGACACTGTGGTCAAGGTCCCTTTTCTGCTGCTAATGAGCTCTCTGACAGAAAATAAGTTATGTCTGTATTTCACCCAGAGCTCTTCCATGCCTTTAGGGTGAAATGGAAATCACAAAACTAGGAATAGTTGTAATCACCAGCCTGAAAAAAACTTTTACATTTTTGGAAAGTTCTTTCAATACTTTAGCAGAGCCACACAGAAATTAGTGCATGAACAAAAGTGCTAGGAGCTTTTAATACTTGAATTCAGAATAATTTTTAAATCACTGAATCCACAGAGAATAAAAAAGTACCAACGGACACTTCAGCTTTCAAAGAAAGGGTAAAAAGCTAAACTGTCTTGTACAGCCATAGGAGTCTTCCACTCTAGACGGCAGAGCAAGAAGCCTAAGATCCAGTAAGTACAAAATATTATCAAATTTTTATGCCTCCAGGTTGATCTTTGTGAATTTCTGTGCATGCACTCACATGCTATTGTGCATTTATTTAATCTTGGTTGAGAGGCAGTTTATGGGTCAACATGTATTCTCTGAAGGTGGTTGAAAACAATCATTCCCCATCAGGCTAAAGTGCCAGTCTGTTCTTGTGTCCTGTCTCTGTCAATGAGTGATAGTGAATGTCTGTATGACAGCAAGGTCAGAATGGCATAAAATGATGCCATCTTTTCTGTTTAGAGAAGTCTAGAACCAGAAAATTGTCTCTTTTATGTTCTTATCCACTATATATTTTGCTTCTGACATAGACAAGCAACAATCCTGCAACCATCTGGAATTTTTCCATGCTAATAGGCTTTGTGGCAGCAGAAAATACCCTGAAAAACAAAGACAACCAAAACAACTCCCCCATATTCAGTCTTCCCTCTTGCTCACCAAGAAAGGGCTGATCCTGAGCAAGCTACAGAGACATCCTAATGATTTTGTCTTGGTCCCAGTAGTATATATATATTTACAGGATGTATACTATGGGAGCTCACTACAGTGAGCTGGAATAAACTGTGATCTCCTTTCAGAAGATGTGGATAAATAACTGTCCTGAAAAAGGGCTTAAACACAGTTTTCCTGCATTCTAGTTTAGCTTTCCTCTGACTGTGTAGCAAACATTTGCCTTACCAATTTGGTGAAATCAATCATGTATTTTTTTTGCTTAAACCATTTAGCATATCCAGTTTAAAATCTGAAGATAATTTTGAGTTAGTCAAAACTGTAATTTTAGAAAGAAAATTGTTTGAATATTCTTGGCCACCTCTGCAACAGACTTTAAAGTTAAGGTAATGTTACAGAATAGTTTACTACTTCAGACTTTGAAATTTTCCCCAAAGATTTTGACACTGACAGAGTTTCTATGGCCAGTCACTGCAGGTTTAGGATATAGCTCAGCATCTATTAATTCAGTGGAAAATCTGCCTTTCATTCAGACTCAGAAACCTATTGGCACTTATTTGGAATTAACATTACTATAGCTAATGTGGTTCTGAACCTGTAATTTTAGAAGGTACAGGTTAATGTCTATCTATGCAAAGTACGGTAGTGAAATTAAAAGAGTAAGAATACCATCTGAAAACAGCATTTATGGCTTGTTTTTTTGAAGTTACACCTTTGTTGCCATAGGCCTG
Organism: Scytalopus superciliaris; assembly: GCA_013400415.1. Lineage (NCBI taxonomy): Eukaryota > Metazoa > Chordata > Aves > Passeriformes > Rhinocryptidae > Scytalopus > Scytalopus superciliaris. Next base: position 152,120 of record VXBX01005679.1, read on the forward strand.
AAATTACATGAATTAAGGTAACTTAAAGCTCCTTGTCAGGCTGCAGACATAGGATAACTGCACCTATCCATCAGTTTGCCTCTATTGCTGACTGCAGCCAGATACAGATGAAGCAAGAAAGACAAAGTGTTTAACAAATTACATTGCTTATTTCATTTATATAGCCTTGACCTTGACTGTTTCCAGAAAGCAGCTTTGGTTCCTACTACAGGTATGGATTGGTTTCCACCAGCAGATTCCTTTGCAGTGCTGCAGCTCCATTACATTCAGCATTGCTACCGCCTCAACCTCATTGACAAGGAGATTTTCAAGTGGAATCAAAAGCATATTCTTTGCATGACACTGGCATATTCAAGATGATACTGAACATACCATTACTCTGTATTGTGGAAAATGGAATGGAATATTGATTTCCTCTGCATTCACCAACACAGCCACTTGCACAGCTGCAAGTGGCAAAAAGAAGACTGACTGGGATGGGATCTGTATCAGTTTGCAACACAACTGTTTGGTACTAAATCGGGTTTGAAGTTAAGCAACCAGTGTCTTCTTTTATGGGAAAAATAATGGGGAAAAGGGAGAAGGTTTAATCTGGTCCTGCAACTGGTTATTGTCTTTAGAGCCCATAGACAGAAAAAGTCATTGATGTAGTGTGATTTATCTGATCTGTTCCAGCTGATTCTTTTAGTTTGAGAGAGAGTGCCTGTTTCTCTCAGGGGTTTGCAATAATCGTAAACAGTGACTATCTCAGGTACACGTTTATAAACCTACAGTCTAGACACATGTATTGGGTCAAATTAACCCTGGTGCTGGTGTTTTCCAAGGACTATTCATAATGAACATCCAGGTTTTAAGTTTCTAATCGAGCACCCTCTGTAGTTGTCCTTAGAAACAATCCTAGGCTCCTAATAAAGTACTGCAAATATCCACCTGCAGTGTCCTGCAATGTAAGTCAGTTTTGTTTCCAGTTCCTAGTCATTGTAGGTTGTTATTCCAGCATGTTATAACATCAATCACTTCCCAAAGATCATCATGTCTTATTGTAGAGGTCTCTTGGCACCATTAATTGATTTATTTTCTGTTCTTTACAGGCTTTGACATATTCTTCCATTAGCTGTAGCAACTGTTCATGTAACACAGCACAGCTTTGGTGTCTTGGCTGTTGAGAAGTGTAGCACAGCAAGACCAGCTTCCAAGTGAATAAAAACCAGTAACAATAAACTCAGTTTTGGAGCATGACTTTTCTTGCAAATATTAAAGATGTTTCTGACATTTTCAGAACATCACAATATAGCAAAGTTATCTTTACCAGTGGAACTAAAATCAAAGTGCAGCAGAAGTGACTGGTAGAACATCAGGTGGCCTGGAGCAGGCAGGGGACACAGGGGTGCTGGAATACTGCAGAATGTAATATGGGTAGTGAAACCCATGGAAAAAAGGAGCTTCTTCTGTAGGAAGTTCTATTACTTTGGCAGCTGTTTTTTATCTTAAAACCCTTTCTTTTCAGAGAGTAGGCTAAAAATTATTTGGCTGTACCCCAGGGTCTAACAATGTCATAAAAGGACAAACAGCAGTTTATTAGGAAAAGCCTCATGAAGTAGTAGAACAAAAGTCAAAGTATGAACTGTGAAAGCTTCACTGTTATGATTTTCACAATGAATCAAAGAGCTCAGGTAGAGGAAAAGATTAAATATTGACTTGAAATGAATTTTTTGTTTTACATTTCCCATGCAAACATTTCAACAAAACCTTTTTTTCCAGTGGAAAAAAATAAATATTTCAGATTGTTTATCCACTCTAGAGGTTTAGAGAAACATTTTTCATCATTCTAGCAATTTCTAAAAGTTTCATGTGAGTTCTGATGCGTGATTGATAATGTGGGAAGCAATGTTAAATAGTGTTACATCATATGATACCAAAATCTGCTGCTGACCCAACATGCAGATTTAATTTGTAAGGAAAATATGTGTCATAGATGAACCTAAAAAAAAAGACATAGTCTGCCTACTTTTCTATACATTTTTTTTTTTTTCTTGTGAATCAGTTGAATACTACCATTTGTGCTGCACAGATACTGAAAAAAGGCTGAAAATTTAGGTGGTGCATCTGAATTACGACATTTTTTGGGGAAGAGGAGGCAGTGATATGATTTTGTTTCTTTGACAATGATTGTAGTTGAAAGAATGGCAAGTCTAAATACAGGTAGAAGGAAATCCAGCCCTGTCTTTTACATGTTTTCCCTCTCCAGGGAGCAAGTTGAACATTGTGTCATATGGAAAGGGACCCTTCCGTGTTTCCCATGGTGTCATTGTGTACAGGAACTGGGTCCCAGCAGAACATGGAAAACAGCTTTATCTTTCAGAAGACATCAACAGATGGCTGAGATTATCTCCTTGCTTCCTGTCAGTCTTTTTATACTAAAAAGATGCATAAACCCCCTCATTCTGAAGGCAAGAATTCTCTCACACCTTTTGAGCTTCTCCAGAGAGGTGTCTGCTAAAACTGAATCTGCCCCAACCACTGTTACAGTGACACACAGCTCTCAGGTAACTAGAGAATATAGTTGTATAAATAATTTCAATGTCTACACTGTAAATACTTTTCTTAGAATAAAATCAAGTATGTTTTGTTTGTTGCTCTCTTTTTCTTTCTTACAAATTATTTGAGTTTGGAAAGCTGTTTAACACTTAGGTGCAGCCACAGAGAAAACAATTTTTGTTCTGAGTATGCAAAGACATGATCTCGAGCAGGAATTTTCTCTCTTCAAAATGCTAATTAAACAAAACAATGAATTTTGATAAATAAGTGCATCTACAAGTTCCTGGCCTCGGGGAAGTGTCAGCATAATATTTATTGTTTGCAAGAATGAGTATCTCACATAAACACTTTCCCCTATTAAAAGATACAAAGCTTGTATTTCAAATTATAACAGCCATGAGGGGCAGAAATTGGGGAGGGGTGAGAATGTTTTTCAGATGAGGTCTGAAAATACATGGAGAGTCAATTAAATAGAAAAAGACAAAGATACAGATAAGAGGATGTGCAGTGAAATTTGGTTGTAATTGGGAAAACCACAAGGGTCTGATGGACAGGTTATCTCTACAACTGAGCCTCAGTGAGCATCTTTCACCGTTGCACTGCTGTCAGAGCAGTTGGAGACAGGTAAGATTAGTTAGTTACTGAAAGTAGTTCAAAAAGGCACATAGAAATGGTCTGTATTTGTCTTGTAATTCCAATATCTTTCCTTTTTCTCAAGGTCAACCATGTGTTTGCTAGCCTGGCAGTTTCTGTTTGAAACTTGGCATATTGGGCACATCTAGAGCCACAGAATTCAACTGGGAAACAGGATAAAAACCTTCTTGCATGGAATCCAAAAGTATTAAACTTTGGGTAACAAGGTTAGTTTAACTTTATTAAACAGGATTGAACACTATATTAAATGTATCTGATTTTCCTAGATTTTAGTGTGCTGGAGGCAGGACATAACAAAAAACTGTACAACTAGTGTCATTAAACAAGTTCCTTCAGGTTGATGTGACACCAACTGGAGGTGTACATAACACTGAGAACTATAAAACAATTGCATGCTTAGTTATTTATTGTCAAGTAAACATCCTGCTTCTGTCTCACAGAATCACAGAATCCTTTGGACTGCTCCTCATAGGACTTACCCTGTTGTTTGAAGAGAGACTGGCATGCAAATCAACATTTTCCAAGGCAGGATTAGCAATGCTTGATGTAACTGCACACTCTTTTCTGAGCAGCAGAGTTGTAGCGAACACCTAATGAACCCATAATGCTTTGAATGTGAATTTCCTCAGCCTGATGGTGATAGAGGGACATGGAACACCTTCAGAAAGTTAACAGGACAGGTCCTCCTGCCTAACTCCATCTCCCAGTTTGCATACAGCTCTATGTTGGCTCCCTCTGCAGTTCTGTGCTTATCCAAGGTCAAGCAGATGGCAAAAGTTGAGGACCTTGTGGTGTCTTGTAAAGGAAGGAGTTAAAGTCATTACAGCTCTCTGCTGATTGCTAACGACTGTGTGATGGTGCAGCTTACTGGAAAAAGAGCTTTGTAGCTTCTGTTGTTAATGGTGTTATGGACAGATGGACCCTTTGAATGTGTGGCCATTGGAAAAGAAGGGAATATAAACTTCTTTGTATATATACATATATATTTCAATTGAGAAACAGACAGCCTTTAAGAAATATAAACCCCCCTACCATTGTTATTATTTTTATTAAAATATTTTCTCATGCTCATCCTGATCTGTTATTGTCACCTGTAGGGTATCAAACTATAGCCATAAAGGACTATATGTAGTAATGTTTATCTTATTTGTGAGATGACAAGGAAATATGGTGGGTATCATACAATTTCTAATACACAAACTTCTTTTGGACTTTCCTGATGGCTCACAGATGCAAGAGGGAAAATGAATATCTCAGTGTTCCTCAGTGTGACAAAGGACAGATTCCTCACAGTGTTGTAGAGAAATGTTGTCACCACTCTGGCAATAAATTGCCATGATTTAAACTTACCAGAACAAGACTCTTCGAGCCTTAATGGATATTATATATGGTTGATGTAGGACCCATATGCAGAGATGTCACAATCTGACCTCACTTGCCACAACAGCAGTGGGGTTTGATTGCACCCTGCACACTCCAGACATATTTTTCTCCCTGTCCTGCTCCCTGCCAGATTTGGACACCAGAGATGCTGAATGTCACTACACATTTTAGCTCTTGACAGGAGGCTAAGGACAGCAATGTGAAAAGGGGATGTAAAAGCTGCTTTAAAATCTTTCCGTGAGTAGAAAGAAGTAGTGACTTAGTAAGAGGAAAAGGAGTCTGTGGCTCACTGGGGCTGGTTGAGGTCCAGCATGTGTCAGTCACAACTGCAGATCACTTATGACAGATGGATGCCCAGTGACCCAACCAAAATGGTTTTGGTCTCCATCCCAAGTCTCATGCACAGGTATTTGGATACGACTGGTGCTACCTGATGTCTCTGTAACAGTCTCAGCAGAGGAACCAAGGTCTGAGTGGCCTGCAGAGACTGAACTGTCCTCTCACCCTGCCACAACGAGGGGGAAACATGTTGGCAAGGAAATCTTCCCTTATGCTACCTAAACTTAAATGTACCATGCATTACTAATATCTTCCCCGAGTAGTAGACCTTTCAGAAAAATATTATTAATTGTATATTTTTGCAGAAGTTTCACAGAGTTTTAAACAGTGTGTATGTGCATACTTATTAAAGAAGCGGCTCTAAGAGATCCATAGTTACAATTGGTTGAATTTTACAATTAGCTCTCAATTCAAAAAAGAAAACTCAGCATATCCTTCTCATTGTATTGACATGGGGAAAACAGCACACAAATTCCCGCAACCTATCAACCAACTCCTAAAAAATCCCAAGATAGTTTTGTTTAAGTACTTAGAAAAGATTTGCATATGCTTTACCTTAATCCACCTGATATGAAACTGTTAATGGAGTAATTTTGCACTGAACATCAGGCTGTTCATGACACAGACAACATCAGTACTGAAACAGCACAGATTATTATCTGAGTGATGAGTAGGAGATGAGTAGCAGCCAGGATAGATTTGTCATGAGCAAATCATGTCAAACCAATCTAAACTCCCTCTGTGACAAGGTAACAGACTTTATGGATAGAGAGGAGCAGTGAATGTCACATATCTTGGCTCTGGAAAGGCTTTTGACGTGGTCTCAGATGGAATTCTCATAAGCAAACCAGGTCTAGCTAAAACTAGCAGGTACCAAAAAAAAAAAAAGAGTAACTGCAGCCAAGGTACAGATACTGACGGAAAGAGACCATGAAGGAGGTTCTGCAGTAGTCTCTTCTAGGTCAGTATTTTTCAGTGTTTTTGTTAAATCTTCTGATGATTCAGACACAGGAAATATATTTTGGAAGACTGGTTTAGAATTCAAATTTTTAGAGGTTCAAACAAATAGGAAAAAAATGAAATTAATATAATGGGGATGAAAGTAAGATTTTGCATGTAGGTGTAATTAACTCCACAGATAGAAAACAGGGAACAACCAGCAGCTCGTCCAAAGTCTGCCTTGGGAATATGGTTGATCACAGGTGGAAGAGAAGGAAATGATGATGTGCTGTTGCAGGTGTATAGCTTAGAAAATGAGAGAAGTATATTTCCTTTTTACTCGGGAGGATTTACATGGTTTTAGCTGAGCTCATCTTTGTACATCACACTCCTGGAGAAAGGAGGAACAATTAGAGTCTGTAGTAGATCAATGGAAAATCTGAACTGGGAAGAAAGCTAACAGAAAAGGACTAAACACATTTTTTATCATGAAGAGATGATGGAGAGAACAGCTTTTAATTGTGAAAGAGGCTGCTGTTAAACGAGTTCTTAATGGATATAAACTGTAGCTACAGGGATTCAATTAGATTAAAGGAATATATTTCTAGCAGTGCAGAGAGACAGCATATTTTTATTCATTTTGTTCTGGATGGTGTCATGGTAGTCCTTCTGCGCATTGTTTTCTGTTGGCCTTCAGCTCATGACTGACTCACCAGCAGGTTGAGATACTCAGCTAGGGAGACTAATAGGATATTTCACAGCTTGGTTTTTATATATCTACGGATGAACCCTATTTACCTGTAAACAGCATTTCTGCAGCAGAGTTCCTATGCTCTAGAGACCTCCTGTAACTCAGAGGACCACTCAAGGCGGCATGGCAATGCTCATGTATTTCAGGCTCCACCCAGGTATTTCAGGAATGGGTTCCTTCCTTTTATTATAGAAACAATGCATATTAATGCTATTCATGCTGTGTGGTCTTAAAACAGGCACTACTCACATGTACATTGTGTGTCAAGAGCAGAATCAAGTTTAACAGGGAGCTACATGTAGGGGCAAAGGCAAAAAGATGCTCAAATAAGTGAAAATGGAAAGAGGAATCATTAAATCATTATTGAATTGTTGAATCATTATTGAAACAGTAACACAAAATAGTTTAAATAGCTGTAACATTAAGAAGGATGTATGAAAATATGCATAACTAATATAAATCCAGACAAAAATTACCCGCCAGGCTAATCTTGTTCCCACCTCTTACTTGCTGCACTCATGTATTACATCCTACCTTAGAGCAGGTAGTTATGTTATGTGATGAATTCCCAAACAGGTCTCACAGAAGGTCAGATATTTTTGGGAAGGTGCTGGAGTCCTGTGGCAAATGTGACATAAGGACACACACTTGGAATGAAGCCTCTTCAGTGGTGGGATAGTTCATCTTACACTTCATACTGTTTAGTACACCATGCACAGAAGAGAAGGAATCTGCTTTTAATGAAGCATCAATCTCAAAACTCAAATGCTGGAATACTATCTTAGATATTACTGAAAGTGTAAGAAATACTGGTGACACGACCATGTCAAATCATATTGACCTTTTCTTATATTATTTATTCCAATTAATTATGAAAAGAAATCGTTAAAGGCATGAAGCTACCTCTGATTTTTCTCCCTGCCAGGAAAACTTGCAAAAACTTCACATTACAGCTGACCATTCAAGTCACAGTGGGTGAACAGTCCAGAGAGTGGAGAAGGGGAGGCAAAATGTTATATAATTGCTTCAATAAAGGTGCTTTTAGGCCAATTTTCAGTCTTCAGGCACTCAAATGCAATGTCTAAATTAAAATGTATTCACTATAATTTACAAATGTAGTTGGTGTTGTTTCTAGCTATGACCAGTGAGAAGATAGTGGCATATCTTTGGCTGGAGGCTTTTGGAGATAACAGTGTAATTTGTGAGAGCACAAAGAGAAAACAGTGATACTTCCAACTTAAATGTGTGTTATCCAGTGTGGATTCCCAGTTGAAGTTATCTATCTGTCTATCTATTTATCTATCTATGTATCTATCTATCTATTCACCTACATATGTACTACCTAATCTCTGTGGTGCTCGGTGGCCTGCTGGGGCTAAACCATAACACATATAAGTCCAAGAAATTTCCTTGTCACAATTTCAGTATAAAATCAGGTCCAAAACTTTCCTTTATGGAGCTCAAGTAATTCTTTCCGTTTATAAATGCACTTTTATATGTTCATGGTCACTTCCCTTTAAAATACCTATGAATTGTAACTTGTCAACCATGATCAGACCTGTGTTCTGTCAACGAGTAAGGTCTTCAAAAAGGATATAACTGCACTTTAAAGACACTGACTATATCTAACATTGCAATCAGACTACTGTCTCTTGTAGCACTCATGAGACCTATCCCTCCAGTAGACCAACTAACTTTGTCACTGCTGATTTCAGCCTAACTTCTACTTACCTCAGTTTCAGATTGCAAATGCCTTGAATACTTTGGCCCTCAGAGGCTGAATGCAATAGTTTGAACATTTTGTTTTCCTTTTCCTTCCATTGAAATGAAGAAGACAAAAGCATTATAACGACTTTTAATATAATTATGTTAATTGAAATTATAATTAAAAACTATGCCTCTTCAATATTTTTGTCTTAGCTATCCTTATTCCCTGTAAATATAGTTAGTTCCATTTTACAAGCTTGTATATGTGTAGGTATATTTATTTACATACTTTTTTATTGTAAAATAGAAATACAAAAAATGCCATTTACTGTTATGGTCTCTATGGTTTATTCATATGCCTTTTAACACAGTGGGAAAAGATTTTTTCCCTATTAATTCTGCACACTGAATCCTGCAAATATTGTCAAATCTAAAGCAACTGCTGAGGGCTCTGCAGTCCTGTGCAATTTGCTATATGGGGCTAGAGCATTTAGCACATTCTATGGCCTAAAATACCTCCAAAAGTACAAATATTTCTTATTTATGCTCTGCTGAGATGAACTGAACACAGGCCTGAAACATTTTTTTAGTCTCCTGATACTGGCATTCATTTTAAAACCATGTCTCCCTTTCTACCTTTCCTGTTTGAAATACAGTGTTTATTTTTAAAATGGTCACTGTAAGCATGATGATGGTCAATTGTGTGGAGGCAGCAATGTTGTGACATTCTCATTTGTGGTGCTTTCCCCCCCATTTTGGAAAGGAAAAGGCAGAAAATCAATGCAAGACAGATATGGTGTGAAGCCCACTGTGCACTTTCACTATAAGCCTGTGCCCTCTGAGACTTAAGAAGTAATACTGAAAGAATAGCCAGAGAGGAAATTGGTGAAAAAGTTGCTATTTTTCATCTGGTTCTAGGCTTTTTGCCTACTTTGAAATACATAACTCTGCCTTGGAACAAAAGTGCCTCATTAAAAAGTGAAAAAAAAAAAAAAAAAAAGAAAAAAAATCAAATAAAGGGGAACTAATTTTCATTCTTAAAGTCTAATGGAGAGAAACAGAACGTAAAACTGTTATCTTGCTAAGTGTTGTCCTGGCAGGATACTCCTAAGTAGGCATGGGTGTCTATCATCATTATTATTTGGTCCTTGAGGAGAAACGTTCAGTTATTTTTATTTTTTCATATGCTTACATTAGCTAAAGCGTTCTCATAAACAAAAATTCCTTATATATACTAAATGGCATGCAAGGCAAGTGTGAAACCTAAAACTCTGTTAGAATGTCTAAGCAGAAAAGCACAGTTTATGAGACAGGTACAGATTCAGTGTTTTAGTCAGATAGTAGCTGTTATTTAATGACTTGCTTTATGAGTTAAATGTCACACCATCAATTCCTTGACCATTCCTTTTGGGTTTATAGACTAAAATGTCACTGAGTGCAGTAGTTTGCACTCAGGTTTTCCCCTGAAAGAGCAAAGTACAATATAACATGTATTATTCCCTCTCTTTTTTTAGTTACAGGGAATTCCCATTGCAGTTATATGCTCTCTGGCAGCTCAAAAGTCTGCAGCTGCATCAGGATCAAGGACTAGGGATGATTCTTTACTTCTTTTTCTTGTTCAAGAATGGCCATGCCATGGCTTGAAAGAAGTGTAACACTCCAAGGCATCTGGGAGAGCTGCCAGCAGAAGTGGCCAAGCCACAGGGATGCATTACCAACTATTTACTCCATTAGTGCTAGGAAATGGCCAGGAAGACATACTGAGCATGACTCCACTGTGGTGTACACTGACATACGTGAGTGTAGCAGATCTGGTTCCAGGCAGCTCCACAGTGAAGACAGTTTGCTGTTTGACTCTATAAATAATTGTCATTTATAGCCCTATTATAGCAGGTGACACACACAGCTCTTCATTATGGGCATGGAAAGACAAATAATTTTTTCCAGCTGGGATCACTCATACCAGTTATCTTTAGGACCTAACTTAAGACCAAGGTGCTCGTTGCCTTAATTGTTCTGAACATTAAGGTTCTGTGAAATGTCCTCCTAACCTGCAGCTCTGCATTCCCAGGGATCTACTCTCACTTCTTTTATTTAACCAATTGTATATCTCCTCTTTCATTCATTCCCTTATGCAGGGAGTCAGTCCTTTGGTGTATTGGCTAACTCTGAATTTGTGTGCTTTCTAGTTCTCGTCCTCTTTGAAAACCTGGACTCACAGACCTATTATTCCTTGTATTAGGAACAGTAACTTCATCCCCTTCCGGAATTTCCAGGTGGGGGCTGACTCATGGACACAGCCATGAAGAAACAAACAAACCTGCCCTTAGGATTCCAGTCTGAATGGAGGTGACACACACTGGTTTCCTCTCTTTTAAAGGTTTGTTTGCATTTTTTGGCATTTTAATACACTTTACAGCTATGATCACATAGATTTCAAGGGGATATCTACAAAACTTGCAAGAGGTCGAATCTGTCACAGTCCCATCCATAGTAAAACTTTGCCAGGTATCCACAGATTTATAATCTGGGATTTCCCCTCCTACTTCCTTCTTCCTTCCCAAAAAGAGCAAGTGAGCCTAGGCCCCAGAGATGTTTGTATGTGAGTCTGCAATGACCACTTTGAGGAGCCTTCATATGCAAGGGAAGCAAAAAGCAGCCTCCAACAGCATTCGACAACTGAGAGAAATCTCAGTACAGACATTTTCAATTCCTTTCCGGAATGGTGGCACAAAGAGTATTAGGGATCTGCTGCAAACAGCTGGAAATTCACTACTGATATGAAAATACAAATTGAAACCTGTTAAATAAGGTCCAAAACAGTTATATACATATTAAACAGTTCTGTATACTAGAAGGTAATTCAAGCAAAATTTTCAAGGATTTCCTAAGAGCTAAGATGCTAAGAGCATCAGGGTCTGGCTGGCAGCAAAATGCAGGTGTATTTTTTAATAATTTTGCAGAAAAGATGGACAGAGAGATTACAAAATGTTCTTGTTTCAAGAAAACTGTAATAGTAAGTGAACGTTTAATTACATTCTGGTGGCTCAGTTGAAGAGACTCCATGTAAGTCTTGCTTTATATACCCTTTTTAAACCCTCACACTGCCTGTAAACCTTATCTGTGATATTTTTGTGAGATAAACAAGTTGACACAGCAGATCAAAAACCCAGGGCAGGATCCTAAATTGGCAGGAAGATTCTCCTTGCAGAACAACTGGGTTATGAAATCACTGGGTTGTTCACATCATTCCCTCGATATTCAGAGACAAGGACAGCATCTCATTCTTTGACATATAGAAATGAAAATACATTTGCATTTCTCAACTTACACATGAACTAATTAACATGCAATAGCTTTCAGAGAGCAAGTTCATATCAGAGCTGATAATGAATATTCGCTTGCTTGGCATATGTGTGCCCAATCAGTACTGAAGTTATACAGGTGTATCCCTGCTCGGGTACGTTAAGAAGCTGAATAGAATAATTTGTTGGTTTTTATGTGCCTGCTGTTGACAAAGGAAGTGAAAATTCCCTACAGAGAGAAAGGGAGATAGCAATGTCAAAGAAAAGGATTGAGATAGGGAACTAAGATCAGATGAAAAGGGTCATCAAAGGGTTTTATGTTGATATCTTCAAATATTTAGCATTGTAGGACTGAATTTTAAAGAACTTCCATTCTGTGGAAAATGAGTCTCCATTTTTGAAAGAAAATTAATAGGGAAATCATCAGACAAACAGACATTCTGCATCTTGAGCTGCATATTACCCCTCAGACCTAGATATTTCTATTGTTATGTCTCATCTCAGTCAACACTAAAAAGTGATGCCTTCTATAATTTGTCCTCATTATTAGACCAATGCAGATGCTTCCATCTGGAGAAGTGAAACAAGTCCTGCCATGCAGCACTCACCTTGCCTCCTTTCTAGTACTGGTCCCAGTAGTGCTGAGGTTGCCTGATCACTCTCCTGCTCAAAAGGCACCAAGGCAAATTTTTCAATTAAAAGTTTACACAATCCCTTCAGTTTGTTTTAATTCTTACAGTTCTGCCTTAGCACACCTACATATATAACATAGCAAAATTAGAGCCACATCCCTTGTGAACAGAATAAAGTTATTAGAGACAAAAGAAATTATGCATTTTGGGGAAACAGTTGAGCTTTTTTCCTGTGGTGAAATAAAAGAAGGTTAAGTGCTTTTATGGTCATGAGTCTTGGTTCCACATAGCAGAAACCTGATCTGCACAAGTATACCCTCATTGTACATACTATGGCATTATTTACAGAAAGAGATTGGTTATAAGATATTTTGGCTATATAGTCAAAAATCACCTCCACTGCATATCACCTGTCAGTACCAAGACTAAAAAAAGAAAAAAATCACGCAACTGAAAATACTTAATAACTGATAGCTGTCCAGAGGCTGAACTTTTTATTAAAATAAATAGGATAAAAACAGCTTGCATCACCTAAACAGCCTATGACATATCTGATTTCTAATTACAATTTCCACTTAAAGTTCATGAACACAACTGAGGTTTGGACATTCCTTAGGCGGTTAAAAAGGCTCCTTTTCAATTTATTAAATTCAGCTAATAAGTTTTTTTAAACAAAAGCTTTTAGGCTGTCTTGTCACTTCAGATTATTAGCAACACACATTTTGTCCGAGTGCAGTGCAGCTTGAAGACCTGCATTAAGTGCCTGGGTGGCTGCTGGGAAGGCTTGAATGAAGCTCGTGGACAGAAAGATCATGAGAAATTGCTCTGACAGTATAGCAAAGTCAGGAGGAGTGTTTGCTTGCTTGTCACTCAGTTCTTCATCACCACGTTTACCAGCTTATTTTTATTATGCCCAAAAGGACTTCCTTTAGCAACCAGATTGTGATTTAAGCAGAGCAGGGAGAACACATACAAATGGTTTAGGAATATCCTCAGTAGTGTCCTGTGAAGCTGCTGTGGCTCTGACACACAATTCACACTCTCATTCCCTCTACACTGAACCATTAGTCTGTATGAATAATATCCCCAGTGAAACATAATCCACTGTCTCTGGAGCCTTGTCCCCTGACTGTTAATGCCATGTTGCTGTGACTTTCTTTCCTAGTCAGTGGTCTGAAGAATGGGTGCAATCAGTAAGACTTCCTTGGGGAGTTACAGGGGGGAAACACTGCTGGAAAACCAGCTGTTGGAATAAATTAGCCTGCATCATCATCCTGAAGAGACAAGGATTGCAGGAAACCAAGAAGCGAACACTGAAATCTGATCAAAATCTCCGGCTTCTTCATATGAGGAAGATCCTAGAATAGGCATCTGGGAGTAGGAAAGGTGGCTGAAGTAAAATCAAGACGATAAGCTGGGTAACCTGATGGGTTTATACCCCCAGTAAATGGAGTCCTGCTTCACTCAGTGATGTGTGATGGGAAGAGAACATCTTCTTCCCCTATCCACACAAAGGGAAAGTCTAGGAAAACCTGCACACATGGCACACAGCTGAGGGAACTTCAGATCTCTGGCAAGGGCTTGTGACCTCAACAAGCCATTAACCATTTTTACCACTGAGCAGCCTCACCCCACTTACAGTCAAGGTAAGTCCACACTTCTGGAATATAAGACAATGATACAAATGGATTTAAATGGTCCAAAAAATCCAAAAAAAGAGGAAAAAAAGGAAAAAAAAAAAAACAAGGAAAGAAAAAAACAAAACAGGTACATAGTATGCTTGAGTTGTTCTTTATATTGCAGGAGCAGTATATACGAGCAAAATAGAGGAGATAAATGTTGAACTCTTAAGAGTTGAACTGTTAGTAGTTGAAAGAGGATGATAAAAGGATAAACCAGTACTTTTTACCTGTATGGGCTACCTTTCCATGAAAGGCAGTAGTTGAAAAATAATTCTGTTCACCAGACATAGACCTCAGATATTTGGAATGTTTAAAACACCCTTGGAGGTATTTAAACAGAAAGATGTCCATTTCCCTCCTGTAGAAAGCTCATATTCCACCGAGTCCTGGTGATTCGTGGACATACAAAGTATTTATGAAAAGGAAACGGGTCTTTCAGAGTTCCTTGACTGCATTTTTCCTCTGACAATTGAGCAGCTGCTCTGTGGGTGAAATGTTCTGGTAAAGGCTTCTGAGTATGAGATTTAGTGAGGAACAGGAGGAATCTGGAGTAGAACATGCATTCATGAGTGAATAATTGCTGCTCAATTGGCAGTCCTCAATTCCACCATTACTTTCAGAGAAAAGTGAGATCTTACATATTACCTTTTCTACTCAGCCTGTCCTTTAAAATAAAAGAAGAAGCCAAACCAAACCAAAAAATCCCAACCAAATAAACAAACATACAGAACCAACAAAAAAAAATGCACACACATCCCCCCAGACCAAACCAACCAACAAAGCAAAAACCCTTAAAACCTTAGGGAAATACAGAACTGAAAGGTAACAGTTATACAATTAAATTATATAATTAATTTCATGAAGCTATTCAGACTTTTCACTACTCGAGTTCCAAATTCAATCTACTTTATCCACTTATTGGAAAATATTTCTAGTGTCCAGACTTCTATACTCATATGTGGATTATTCAGTCATTTAACACCCACTGAATTAGAAGGGGCTTGGAGCAACCTGGTCTAGTGGAAGGTGTCCCTGCCCATGGCAGGGAGATGGAACTGGTTGATCTTGAAGGTCTTTTCCAACCCAAACCATTCGGTCACTGGGTTTTGTAGGTTCAAACTGAGACTTTACCTCTAGTGAAATGACTTTATCTTCTTTGTCCAGTGTACTTCATTCTCTATACCCCTTCCATAGCTACTAGCACTCTGATCAGCTAATACAGACAGATTATATTTTACTGTTGCAATTAAGTTTTCTCATTGTCATGACTTTCTTAGTTCTTAATGCCTACCATTTTGTGGAATTAAACTTTTCCCCTTTGCTGTTAATATTGTTTTCAAAGCTATTTTAATGCCCCCACATGTTGTTCCGACCTTTTGCTTTACTGAGCCTTTGAAGTTGTACAGAAATAATTTCACTTCATTTTGTATATTGAAAAGACAGACAATAGACAGGTTCCCTTGTCAGTCAGTGGAATATTTCAGGTACCCCAAAAGTGCAGATTCTATACTTTTTCACATACAGGTCTGAGACAACTGAAAGAAATAAACCTCTATATTTATTCTAGAGAGAGCAGAGATGATGTGTTTGGACACAAACCCTAATGTCTGGAGGTGCAGAGAGGAACCCCCTCTCATATCAATAACGAATAATAGGGAAAATAAATGAACTCATTTGGGTTTAAAAGCATTCTTTGCTTGAATCATAAAATAATTTGGGGTAGGAGGGACCTCTAGAGTCAGTCAACCATCTTCCCTGGACTCAGAGTATGTCAGAGCATGTTCTTCTTGCATACTACTTTTTTTTTTTTCTACAGAGATGTATAAGCTCAGTTATTACTGATGTGAATTGTACCCAACAAAACATTCAAGCTTCAATCTTCACTGAATTCACTAGACTGGATTTCAGAGAGCATAATGGAAATTCTGCAATTCCTGCTGTGTTGGTTTGCTATATAAATCAAACTGCTAAGTAATAGAAACAGTGTTCCATGCTTACAAACCTCATCAAAAGAGAGAAAAATGACAAATATCTGCTGTGAACTATTTGTAAAGCATCTGCAAACCAAGAATTATTCACTAAAGGCATTTGCGAATAATTTCACATAATGAGTAAATATTCACAGAGCACCAATGGGGAAGACAGCAAAATTCATCAAATAAAATTATTTGCCACAAATCACTCATACAACAACTGCCTTTATCTAAAACTTCAAAAGCAGTTGCTGTGCTGTATATCATTCAAGCAGCTTTAAATTACTCTTGATTCCATTCTCTTGCAGGTTTTCTTAAATTTAAAATGTGTCTTGGAAAATGCTATGGAAAATGAAGTTATATTAAATAACATTTCTCTTCTGAACATCTCCTTCTGATTCCATTATTAACCAGATTACTCACAATGAAATTTAAAGTTTTCTGGGTTTCTTTTTAAATGCTCAGAAGGCATGAAAAGCTGAACACTGAGGTTGATCAGAACAGCAGGAAGCAAACAAAGGGGAACAACAAGACACATACTCATTGAACCTAACCTGAGGTACTTACCCAGGAATATTTTCCCCTTGTCCTTTGTCTCTCATCAGTGAAGAGACAAGACACTGCTAGAATAGAATTAGATACTTAAGATCTAACTTGACTGTTGTGCGCTGCTCTTTACCTTGTTTTCACTAAATATAGAAAAGAGCATCAGAAAATTAAATAATTATATGAATAAATTAATAAAATTTAGTACCTGCCTATGAAGAGATGAGGCCCATGGAGGGTTTGGAGCAAGGCAAATTCCTCAGGCAGGATTCACAAATCAACAAAGCTACTTTGTCATTACAGAGTCTCAGTATTTGGGGTTTTATGGAGATGAGGCTGGAAGGCATCAGAAGATGACACTCTTCGCATGCAAGATGAATTCTGAGATATGGCATAGAAACCTGATGCTTTGGTTAGGACATAAACAGCCACAACACTAACCAGAGTACACGACACAAACAGACTGCACAGCTCATGGCAAAGCCTGCAGACTTTTGTGTGTTCCACTTACACAAATCAAGGATTTGATTTTTTTCTCCCCCAAAACTCAGGCTCCACATAAAGCTTAGGCAGCAGTGACAAGAGGCTTTTCCTGGTTCTCACAATAGGCTTAAGCTTTTCCCCACTAGGAATTTGAAACCGCTTCAGCACTGTTGCTCTACCAGTGCAGCAATGGGCCTCAGACTCCGGGAAAATGGTACAGAATGTGCTTATATCTCATTAGAAAACAACTCTGAAAAGCCCTATCTTATTCAGAAGGATGGGAATGGATGCAAATTTGATGAAAAAGTACTGCAGTCTCATTAGAGTTTACAAAAGCATGGCAATGCACATTTGTTAAAGATATTCTGAAATAGTTTCCCTCTATTTCTCTTTTTTCTTTTTTTCTTTTTTTTTTTGAGGGCACTGTTAAAGTGACTTGATGAGGCCAAATGAGAAAATACAGAGACATCAGGTATGGAAAGCTTTACTTGGAAGCAGTCTGAATCTGACCTTTGATTCAGTGAATGTAAAATGAAAATGTGTGTCAAGAAAGGTATTTATACATCACTATTTTTGTCAAACTGTTCTTGCTGTATTTTCACTCCTAATTAGTGCATTTTTGCTGTGAAGTTTGCATGCAAAATGACTGACTGCTCATGGTGTTGTTGTTGGTTTTTTTGGTTTGTTGTTTTTTTTTTTTTGGTTTTTTTTGGTCTTNTTTTTTTTTTTTGGTTTTTTTTTGGTCTTTTTTTTTAAAGTAAAGTTAAAAGAAAAAACATATAGGGGAAGAAAGGAAAGTAAGACAGTGGAAAAAAAAAAAGGAAAATGTAATGATACAGTAAAATAAAATCTTATGGCAGAGGTGGTGTTGGAAAGGAACAAGAGTTCAAAGAAGAAAATAGTGTTGAAAGTTTCATATGTCATGAGGAGAAAGATTACCAGCACCAGGTAGTTTGTTCATTAGTGTGCTGCCTTCACAGATATTTGATTAGACTGGGAACTTCATTCTTAAGTAGAAAACTTTTATCTGTTTATGTTTGCAAGTATAACAACAGTGACCCACACATGTAAATACACACCAATGTGTCCAAAGTTCTTAATTTCTTAAATAAATTTCAGCTGTTTAAATGACTTTGTTGCAGCTTCTAGAAAAGTCAATGGATTGGATTGACTAGTATTATTAATGAAACCCACCTACTTTTTTCATGTCAGGTCCTGTATAGAAAGAGCTATACTTGTTTTTGAAAATCCAACAGAAAGTTTTATCCATTCTGTGGTTTACAGTTAAATATGTTTAAATGGAGAAGTAAATGATTTTTCAAATATTATATAAACAAAGTCTTAAATTCAATAATTTTTTTTGTGTTGTTGAGTAATAAAGAAGTGAATAAACAAATAAAACGTAGTTTTTTCATAAAATGGGATAGAAAATACTCTGATAAGAGAAAGTGGTAACAATCTTGCTTTCCTAATATGCATTAATATGTATTTTCTATATAAAACTTCCACTAAAAATCTCAATGAACTGCAGAGAATTTTAGCACTCCACTACTCTAAAAATTGCAATCCCTGAGAAGACTCAGAATTGGGTTAACAACAGCATTTACCCCATCAATATATTATGATTATACTGTTATATTTAAAGTCTGACTAAACAATGGTAGCAATGTAGATTAGGAACTGCTTTTTCAGTAAATTAAAACTCCTACATGAAGGCTGTGTAACTTCAGTTACCTCATGGCTTGGTCAGGGGTGCTAAGGACATGTCACTCAAGGAATATTGATGGCTAAAGGTTCTTTGGTACAAATGAGGAGTCAATGCTTTTAGTACTGAGAGTTGTACTGTCTGTCTAATCTCAGTTCTTGGAAAACCATTAGGTTGCTTTTTAGTGACAAAAAAGCTAAAGGAATATTCAATGTCCTTTTCTAAAAAATAGCCATTGGAATAAATAATAAAGTTTGCAATAAAATAATGCTATGACATCCGTAACTGAACTTTGAAATATGGAGCATCATGCTCCATATAAAATCAAGGATTTGATTTTTTTCTACCCAAAAACTCAATAATATGTAGTTATTTAACCCCCTTCAAAATACTGAAGCATTTCATGAAAAGGAAAATTCCCAACTAAATAATATTATGAAAAATAGTACTTTAAAAAAGAAGAGGAGGGGTAGGGAAAGAAAACCAAAGGAGACAGAGTAAGAGACTTGTCCGTATTCTGTGAAAGGGAAAGGGTGAAATGAGTCCATGAAGGGGATTGTGTGTTCCCTGCTCTGCCCACAAGCTGGAGAATTGTAGCTGATGCAGGGTGAGTTGTACTAAAGAAGAGTGATTAAGTGGGTATTTCTGATCCACAGCATCCTTACAGCTCAGTCTACATCCAGCCCATCCCTCACCCCTGCAATGCACAGCCCAATGCTGTGACCTACGGGAATTCAAATTGGAATATTCTGCACAAACGAGAATGGCTCTGAGTTGCTTTCTTTTTACCAATAAACTGCTCTTGGTTGAAATCTATCTCACAGCTAGATGGGATATTTAATACTAAAATCATGTTTCATAATGAAATGCTATACCAGCCTTAGTTTCCCTGCAGTCTCAATTCTAGTAGTGTTTCCAAAACACTGTGTGATTGGTTTCCTGTTGCCTCCCGCTCCCCAACAATGTGAAATTCGTGTAATATTATTTTTTTCTATTACTTTGATTCCCCTTAGGTTCCAAACCTATTTCCACATTCACTGTGTTAGTATCTTCAGCTTGTTTTTGCTTCGTAGCCTTGGAAGCATATTTCAAAATCTCATTCCTGTGTTGCTTTGGTTTGTCAGGAATGAAGGTCCACATAGCCAGGGTAAATAAAGCAGGCTATTACTACTACTATTATTATTATTTCTATTACTGCTTTAGTGGCTTCTTAAACTCACGTGCTCTTTTCACAGTAGCTAATGCTGTAAACCTCCAGGGAAAGGCTCAGAAGCAGTGCTGAAATGGTTTTTCATCTTTGCTTATGCCTCTTTTCATTTCCTCACACCACCTCATAACATCATTGTTTTTCCACTTAATAGCAGCATTAGGAAACATCATAGCCATCCCACCAGGAGCTTACATCTTAGAGCATACATGGTGCAAGTGAGATGGGACTGTCTGCTAGTGATTGCAGCTGCTTTTACAGTTCAGTTGTCT
Organism: Scytalopus superciliaris; assembly: GCA_013400415.1. NCBI lineage: Eukaryota > Metazoa > Chordata > Aves > Passeriformes > Rhinocryptidae > Scytalopus > Scytalopus superciliaris. The sequence continues at coordinate 172,236 of VXBX01005679.1, forward strand.
CTTGTCTCTCTCCTCAGTGGGTGCTATGGAAAGCCTTTGGGATCCCAGCTGTGATATTCCTCATCTGTGGTTTTAGCACGTGTTTCCATAATCAGATTTCATACAATTTATTGAGTCAATTGCCTGCCATTCACTTAAATCCCTGTCTCTTCTCTCTTTTTATTGCCTTAAACTTATGTTATTCCTCCTTTTTACTTACAATTTCAGATTGCCATGGACTGCTTGACAAATGCTATTATAATGGAGCAGCATGTGAAAAGTTTCATTATTTTGGCATTTTTATTATAGTAAATTTTTTGCCTTCTTTTTTTCCAACTACTTATTTTCTTGGGAGACCATTGGTTTTAACAGCTTTATTGTTTTCACTTTATAGAGTGCAGTTTAATGCCTCTTCTTTTTTTCTAAAGCAGTAACCACATAACTCATTTTCACTGTACTGATGCTGTCACTGATAGTGTTCTGCTGTAAGCAAGTATTTCTGTCTTTGGTCCATGCTCTGCTTACATCTCTGCGTCAATTTTCAATAATTTAGGTAATTCTCTTGCATACAGACTGTTACAGAACTTTAAACGATACTGTTTTTATTATTCCACATTGCTGTCTAAAAAGTAAGTTGCATTATTCCTGCTAAATTCTAATCATTGAAGTCATTTAAGAATGACTTGCAGTGTTTCTCTGCTGCTTTATTTGTATTTGATTTACCTTTTAGTTCAGTGAATGTTTTCTGCCATTGCATTGACTAGCCTTCCTGGCTGCATGAGGTGCAACCCAAAATCTCTGCCACAAGGTACATAACATATGTCTTGGAGAGCTAAAGGGAAGGCCATCACACAAATAAATTCAGGAATGGGAGGCAACAAAACCATTTGAGAATTCCCACTAGGATGACCTGAATATACTGGTAAATCTAAGTGCAATTCAGCTCTGTGAGTCTCAATAGTTCCTGTGGTTTTACTTCATCTGGATATCTGCATTATTTGGTAGTGTCTCCCCTTGTGCCAGTTGCATCCTGCAGAGATCAATTCATAGCTGGAACATGGAAGATGTACTTGAACTGCCCTCAAGCTGCATGTGGTTCAAAGGCAGTATTTCCCTGTCCTTCCTTTCGCGTGTTATCCCACCTGTGAGAACACAGGGCTGTGTAACAGCAGTTATCTTCTCAGCAGTAGACCTCTGATTTATCTGACTGAATGCACTCTGTGTCTTTGATTCTTCTACTTATGGCAGCTACCTGGGCTGTCTGGGACTTGCACAGCTCAGGTGCATTAACTCTTTCCACCTACCCTTGTTTTCCACAGTGCTTACATTTGTAGAGCCCAGCAGTGGTATATTTCTTAATTATCTTTCATGAAGAACATATTTTGCTTTTACTTCAGCTACCATATGTTTTCTTAACTGAGACAGTTGACAGAATAAGAGATGCACATAGGTTAGACCTGTCATATTTCCATCAGGCTTTTACAAGGCGTGTGGTTTAAAATTGATGTATATATGTTCAGAGCCCCTGAGATCTGCAGCTCAGCTGGACCTGTTTGCCCATATGAGCTCCCAGATGCCTGGAAATCCCAGAAAACTAGCCCAGACACTTGCATATCTAGAAAGAAAAAGATGGCATGTACAGAGCTTGCTGGACATATGGCAGCCCCACAAGGGGTTAGACAGACTGATCTGCTATTAGCAAGGCAGTGTCTACAAGAGTAATCTCCTAAGTGTTAGTCAACCAAAATGTATACAGACAGAACCAGTTCCTAAATTCACTATCTGTTCTTTTAAGACATTATGTATTTGTTGCAGGAGTGCAATGAATTTCTTATGTCCCTCACATTGTAACCATTATATATATGTGAATTTGTTCTCCTACTGAGCCATGTTGTATTTTGCCACTGGATTTCTCAACAACAAATGCCCACATTGTTCATATTGCCTTTACCTTTACTCATACTCTATTCTAAATCAGTGAACAGAGAAATGTAAATATAGAGCTTTATTTAACGCAAAGGCTGTGTTGATGCCCATGGATGATAATTCATGACTGACAAAGAATTACAGCTACTTGTACCAAATGTCCTCAGGGAAAATTGAAAGGAAGAATTGTTCCTCTGATAGTCTTCAGGAAGATGAGGTCACAGGTCTCAGAATATGGTTCCCTGGGTTCAGGGCTCCTTGCTTGAATCTCTTTGGGCCAACAGGAAATTTAGAGCTTTCTTTCTTCCTTTCAGATTTGCATGTTGCAACGTGTACCATCCACAGTGCATCTGTGTTAGTGTCTCCATGGTTACCTCGAGTACAGTTTATTTTTTGATGCTAACACATAATCCTGTACAAAGCACATGGAGGAAATGCAATATGTGGTGTTGGAGCTATAGGGGTGTGGCTGAGAAATCTCACCTGCAGTGCATCCATGGCCGTGCCAGTGGATGGTCCTACTCCTTAGTAAGTATTAGCCAGATCTAGAAATGCTGGATAAGGTAAAAATCCTTTTATCCTTCTATGACTGTCAGCCGCATTAAAACCTGCAAGGTTCTCCTGAATTTTAACATGGAATGCACACAGTGTCTCCTTATAGAATGGAGAGAAAGAAAACACTGACAGTACAGGGCAGGCTTGGGGAGAAGAAAGGAGAGGTGACTTTATCCCCCAAGGAGCAACACAGTCTGGATCACAGTGTTCCGGAAAATTTCTTGTCAATGTTCTGCCCGGTTTTGAGGAATATTTTTATTTCCACAGAAAAATGATGTAAAAAAGTAATAATGGATGTCATAAAGTGAAGCTTTTAGTAGTTTGAAAATGGCAATGCTAGTTTCTTGTACATCCCTAATTGCGGCTCTCTTACATGGTTTTAGGAGCCTTTTTATTCTTTATATTGTCACCTTCTGTTTCTCAAATTATACAGCATATAATATCAGAGTTAGGCTACTTTTATATCACCTCAAGGACAAGTGTGAACTTTATACGTATCACAAAGAATTAATTGGGATTCTGAAGGCTAAAGAAAAGTTATTTCATATGCTTAAGAATCAGGTGTTCTTTTTATATTTTACATTTAACTGAATGTGTGCCAATTTTTCTGATTCTAAAAGTGGAGCACAGCTCAACACAGCCCTGTGCACGATTAATTGTGCATGTTATTCATAGACCCACCAAAGAAGCAGAAGCCAGGAAATGGAAAGGACTTTGGCAACATTTTGTGACTGGCCACGGGGCAAAGAATTGGTCCTGGTGCAACAGAGTCAGAAAGGGCAATAAGAGAGAAAAATATGAAGAAAATTAAAAGACTACTGTCTGCCTATATATGGCTTTCCTTTGTTTCTAACTAGAAATATACATCCACCTGTAGGTATTTAGGGGGTTCTTCTCACCCTATTCCCCATAAATAAAATATTTTTAGGGGCACTGTTTTGCTGCTGTTTCCCCCCCCTTCATAAGACTGAATGAACTATTACACCCAAAGCACCTTGACTTGTGAAATACTGAAGTTTCAACAGAAAGTCCAGATGGTTTCAGTTCATGAAATGTCCCTGATAAATACTACAAGGGTGCCACTAATTGTATCTGAAAGACAAATAATGTCCTTAATTACCTATTTCTGTTAATTAACTAAATAAGTGGCTTAGGATGGCTCCCTCAGCAGGATATGTCTGTGATGTAAATGTCAGCACTCAAAGCTCTTGAAAACCTCTATGCTTGACCCACTACTCATCTGTCTGCCACATATTACAAATTGTGGGGCCATTCTTCACAATGCAATAAGTGCAGAATTCTTCTAAATTAATAATTTGACAGGAAGAAATAATAATACCAAGTTAGGAAAACCACAGTGTAGTCTATTTTTTATTGGTAGAACCATGTGATTATTGAATGTGTCATATATTAACATATTTAAATGTGTTAAACCAATAACTTAATTCCTTTTACAATCAAGAAATAAAGCTTATTTGTCCTAAGTGAAACATTAACCTCCTATTTATATATACTTATGTATTTTACATTTTCCTCTTATAAATATTTTGCTAAAATGTTACTTCCAGTTAACAAAATGGGAGTGTTTTATTTTGAAGACATTGAAAAAACGAGTTTTTCACACCTCTCTCTCCCTTGTTTCTCTCCCAACTGTCAGGATGGATGACAATTTACAAAATGTTACCATCAAATTACTAAAAAACCAAAAAAACCCAAGATTGAAGTAGAGGTCACTTCTTAAAGAGGACTTAGAAATGCCCATAGCTAAGTGTCTCCATGACCTGCTCTATGACAAGAAGAAGCAACAGGAGGTCAAGTGGGACTTGTAAAGAAAAAAAAAAAAAAAAAGAAAGAAAA
>VXBX01005679.1:184489-214413 GCA_013400415.1 Scytalopus superciliaris
TTTATTTGTATATATATATATATGTGTGTGTGTGTGTGTGTGTGTGTGTGTACATGCGTGTGTATATATATATACCTACATCCATAAGATGAGTATATAAGGATCATGGGAGATTACAGAGCTGGCAATGCCATAATTCCAAGTAGGCATCTCAAAGAATTCAAATCAGGTATGGAAGTTGTGTTTTGTTTGGGATTTTTTTCTTTAATGATCAAGTTGTGCTAAAATCCAGCCCTTCTTACAAGAGCTGCAGAGACTTATGGTATGTACATCCAGTCTAGTATCTCCACTGGTGGTACTCATTTAAAGGCTTTCTAGTTGGATGTCAGAGGAAGTATACAAAAATTACATCACAAACCTGTCTCCCAAATGCCTAATATGAAATATATCTTGTTTTACTAGAATAAAACACAGTCTGTGGGAATGCAGCTGATAAACGTGGTTTATTATGTCAGTTCCAGACAGACAGAGCAGCTAAAGGCTTGGTTGAAGAATAGAGTGACTTAATATAAGGATTAAATTAATAAACTGAGGAAAACCAAAAGAAATAGGATAAACTGATTTAAAAAAAAAAAAAAAAGCATTGCTGTAAGTTTCATATAAAAGATATTCCACAATATATCTAGACTAGGACTCATTAGTTGTCCTGTCACCTCTGTCAGCTTCTCTTTTTAATGTATGTCTGAATATCACTTTCACTAATAGTTTTTTACCTTATTATTGAAAATAAGCAGAATTGTTAGGACAGCAACTTTCTAACAACTTTAATACATCATCAAGTGCACAGATCACATTTGAATGGCAGATGATGGATGAGCTACATGCCTGATTTCTACCAACAATTAGCTTGGGCAAACAGAGTAATTGGATATGCCAGTTCTGACAGAACAATTTATTTTTTCCTTTCTGTGCAATCATGATGCAATTGTGGGGCCAGTTGTGATTTAAGGCAGGGAATGCTTGATATTCCAGTCTTGTAATCTTCCTAAAACTAGAGAGATGTATTTTGGTTGGTCCCTTGCCACTTCCATGATTAACATGATTAGATGGAATAATTTCATAGCATTTCACTTAACAGAGATAATCTACTGGTGCTTATGCAATCACAATGTGCAATGCTGGACATCCCCTAAAAAACCCCCAGTGCTATGGTTAAATCTGTTGGATTTGTACTGTTAAAAGGAATGTTTGTTATTGAAAATGCTACAGAAGACATCTTTTAAAAACTGAAGTTAACATGGGGAGGAGAGGGATTGGTTAGATATTCCTCTTCCAAATGTTGGCTTTTTAGTGTTTCTTTTGAAATGGAAAACTAATATGAGCAAGAGTTTTGCAGCTGGCAGTAAAACTCTCCAATTTGTTGTGTATTTTGCTTCACAGAATGTATCCAGAAGGAGCAATAAGCAATACTGTAATCAGTACATTGTCACAGCTATGCTTTGCAAATCCTTGCAAATTTGAGAAAGATCCTCCTCTTTTAATGCCTATCTTTGACCTCTCCTCTGCAAAGGCAGATTCCTAGAACTGGTTTTCAGCTAAGCCACAAAAATTTCCATAAAGATGAACTGTTTCTCTTCTGATACAGAGCAACTGGGGATGGCAAATATTGCTCTGACCTAGGCTGAGCAGAGATGTCAAATTGAATTTCCTACATAGCATGGAGCTCTCATCCACTTATTCTCCATCTCATACACATCTATTCCCTTCTGAATAATAGTGGTCATATTTTTCACTGGAAAATAACAGTTTCCTGTGTGTGAAAACATTAGGAATATGTTTGGTTTGAGTTGTCTCAAAAAGCAAACAGAAATTTTGAAGGTTTTTGTGAGAAAGAATTTTCATTCCTTGCTAAATGAACACTTGTTGGCTGCTGTCATTGTGACGGTGTATGTAGTGTGATCTTTTGGGGCAGTTTCTGCTTCCAGAACTTGTAGCCACCTAAAAGGGAGCTGTCAACTGGTATCAGTGATCCAAGCTGCTTCCATCATTAATAAGGGGAATAGGTAACTCCACACAAGAATTTACTCTGTCCTGAGATATCTGTCTAAAATGAATGGAAAAATTAGTCTCTGGATCCCTTTTCTTGACTGAAAATGATGCTTTGTCCTAAAAATGGACTGGGGGTAAAAAGATGTCTTCATAAGTATAGTCAAGAATTAATCTTCACATTCAGAGATTTTAAAGTGGAAAGAACCAGCTAATTAACTGGGACTTATATAATATTTTTTGTTTAAAATTTTAGAAGCCCACTATGGTAAACACCCATGACCCTTCCATTATCCATGGAGAGAGAGAGACATGGAGTTTGTGAAAGCAATACATGTCATCTGTAGTACATATAGTCAGAGCTGATTGAAATTAATACAACATTAATAAATAAAAATCTATCAAATTGCCTGATTTTTGTTTATGACACAAAATTGTTTCATTACTATGACTCATTTGAGCTACTGTGGTTTATTTGTCATTTATTCTTTATTCAATAGATGGAAGTTGCCTTCAGGAATTCAGAAGGTTAAAAATAATTATGAAATCACAAGTACTTGAAGGGCTTTAATTTAGGACATAAGAGAGAACAAAATTAAAGTACCTTTTGCCTACAGAGCAAGAATTTTCCTTCATTAAGTGAAGAGAAGTTCTGTAGATGCATTCAAGACAGAGTATATCCCTGGGGTCTGACAAAAGCAGAGGAAGAACAATTAGGATTAATGTGATTAATATGAACACATCAGTAAGAGCAGGCAACCTGCTACTGTCTTGGGTGCAAAGTGTGCAAAGTTCCTGCATCAATAAAATTCAGCATCTGCTATTGCACCAGAAGGAATTTGTGTCCTTTGTCGTGTCAGAGGCTCCCAAGTCAACACAGCAGAAAAGTTCATCTGAGCACACTTTTTCTGTGAGTACTTGCTGGCTCATGGAGGGGAAAATGAACATATTTGGAGTACAGAAATGTCCCAGTGGACTGACAAGAAGGAAACTATTATTTCCCACTGGCACTGAAAATGAACACAAACTTCATCACTGTTTGGTCCAAAAGAAAAAAGAAATTTTTTCCTCCTTGCATAATGGGAATATACAAAAAAACAGACTGGCAAAATTATAGAAAACTCTGCAGAAAGAAGGAGAGGCATTATAGAGCTGAAAATAATAAGGAAGAGGCAGAAGCCAACACTAGTGAAGGGAGTGAGCCAGTCTGACAAGTCTTAAGGCATACAAATAAATTTGGCAGGAGGAAATAAAACTATTTTAACTCTGGAAAAATGGACTTCTTGCACATAAAGATGCAAGTGTAGCTGTCCCTTACATAACACGGGGGACACCCACAAGAGTTCTGTCTTTGATTGTGGTGAAGAATAACTGAGGTAAATATTGTCTGCCTAAATCAACTTGGAGAACCTTCAGTGCTAGGAAAAAACCCAGATATATCTACTATTACCTTCATATTTTCTGTGCAGCATTTTTTTGGAGGGTGACTAAAATTTTTCTATTTAGAAAAGTAGGGTTTTTGTAGCCATGATGGTCAAAGATTGTACATTATCACAGAGACTTTGTAATTTTTTTTTTTTTTTTTTTTGGGGGGAAATTTTTGGGAATTCAAAAATTCTTGAGATCTCAGACAAGTTCCTATATAAATATGTTTGCATGGTGGTTGGCTGTTCTCCCTCTCTGTTACCTCTGCAACAGGATCAGATGGCTAAATAGAAATGCCACTTCTCCTTACACAGCTTTACACTCTGGAATAAGAGATTCTTATAGGTCTTTAGTCATGATCTTGGCCATTGAAGGAAAAGAACTTGCAAAAACACAATTAAATGAGAGCTGGTTAGAAAAAATGTGTCTCTCAGGGGAAAATGGCATGGTCTGCATCTGTCCTGGTGAATTTGACCATGCTTTGGAAGATTCTCTGGCACTGAACCATCATCATTTACTCTGGTAAAGCATCAGAATGTTTCCTGCATGATTTTGGCCCATTCCAAAAAGCTGTTTCCCTGAACAGCTCCTGGACACAGTTTAGCAGCTGGAGCAGCCCAGAAGCCTCTCCAGCAGGCAGTTTGCACACAGACATCCTGCTCCAGAGGCTGAAACAGTCTGCTAGCAATGATAAGACATGTCCTGTACCAGTTGGCCTCATTGCTTGAAGATATCTCTGGATACATTTAATTTGCTGGTGGAGATGTAGGGAAAGTTGTCCCCACATGTGGAAAACAGAGGGAACAGTCAGAGTAAAAATCTTGGCTGAAAAAAAATTCCTCAGAGGGAGAAAGGCTTCAGATAATGTTCCATTTGAGTTGGCTTTATTACACTGCTATTTTAAAATCTCAAAGTACAATGAAGTGTCACATTAAAAAAAAATAAATAAAAGAAAAGAAAAAGAACAAAATAAAAAAGAAAAGCAAAGGCATTGTGCACTCAGGTGAGGTGGTTTTGTCACTGTCTAAAATAGAAACTAATTTCTGCATGATAGCATGATTTGTAAGATACCACAGTACTTACTGATTTTATATCCTCAGAGCTGAAGACATAATTCTGCCCAGCTTATTACATCAAAAACCCCAAGAAACGAAATAAATATCACATGCCTTACTGAAAGGCATTGAAATACAAATATTTTTGCATTTGATGCTGTAAATTTAAGGGGGGGTCACTTAGGACAGTAAGGTGAGTGTAACAGCCTGGACAAGCAGATAGGCAAAACTGAATAGACTGTATTCAGCACTCCTAGAAAAACAAACAGCTTTCCCAAAATAAATAGCCAGTGCTGTATATCAAGATCTCATGGTATTAATTGTTGCAGCTGACTGGCAGTCTATTAAAAACTTTTTCATCAAAATAATACTGGTCTCTTCAGAGATTGTACCAGGCATGTGATGGACATAGCCCTTGAGCAAACCACGGATAGCTTGGTACACACTCCAAAGAAGGCAGACACTGAAGCTGCAACCAGATCATTAACTTTTCTAGATGCAAACTGTTCTCTGCAAACCCATAAAGGAGCAGAATGACACAGGAGAACTCAGAACAGGGATTGTGCCATTAGCTGGTGACTTTTCCAAGACTCGTTTATCAAGAACAAAGAAGAGAGTTCCAACAGTCAGTGCAATTTTAAAGTTTCTATCATATAAAATTGACTTTACCCCCTGCTAACCTTCAATATTGACCACAAAGTTGTTTTTATGAAGGGAATTAAAATAATAGAAACATATAGATTACTGAGGAGCAAATATCTCAAGGGAAACTAAACTGCAATAGATATATCTCTAAAAATGCTTGCACCATCAAGGTAAGATAACATAGTCAAAGATTTGAAAGCATTCTGAGAAGTATATTAGAAAATAATGATTTTCTGAAGGAAATAGGCTTAGGGTATTATTCTGTTTCTGGTAATTATGATATTAAAAAGATTTTATGTCACTTACAAATGTGTGGTGAAAGCAACAAAACTAATTTGCTGTAAGGACTTTATTACATTTATTTCCATTGGAGTAATTTAAGAGGCAGAAAAGAGAAGGGTGACTTAAACATAAGAATAAATTTATTTCTGGAGCACACACCTGCAATGAAATGGGTATCAGAAGTCATGCCAAAAAACCATCCAGATAACATTACACATGAAGAAAGGGGCATGGAATGGAATCTCAATGGAAATCAGAGGTCCGAGACAAGAAATCAAATTTAGCACATTATTATGTATTTTGACCATATCAATGTATTTATTTGCATTAACTGTCTTAATAAATATCCCTGAGAAAGCACTCAAACACTTCATTTTCCAGAATGCTCTTTTCTTCTCATTTATTAATGTTGTAGGATCCACACCTATTTCTGGTGTATTCCTGAAGACCAGGAAATGCCATCAAAGGTTTTGTAATGTACATTCTACAGACACTTACAGGAATTTGAACTAGAGCTCATCAGAGGCTTAAATGTTAGGTAAAGATTAATTCAATGCCCAGTCCACACTAACTTTGTAGGCAAGAAACTTCCAGGTGTTTCTAACACTCACAAAAAGACTTGGGTGGAGCTACAGGTACTTTTGGTTGTTAGAGTCTGTAAACATTTGAAAAAACTAAGCATTAGATGGACTGGCTCTTGTCCACTGCCCTTGTGAAATCACAAGTTTATTATTGTCAGGGTGACCTTTAAAAATAGTTTCTTTAGGAAAGAAACAAAGTTTGGGCAAAGCAACAGCTGTGCTAGACATACTTGTACAGCTGGCAATGCCAAAAGTATATTCAGAATTATTGCTTACTGTGGTAACTGTCATTTATGTCTTGTCAACTCCATCTTACCTCATAAGTAATGAAGGGAAAAATAAGTGTTTTAAGTAACGATATAGCATAAATCACCACTATTCTTAGCCCAGATGGAGAAAAAGTAGGACGAATTGTGTTATTATTTTCTGTTCTTAATAACATTTTGATCTATGGAGCTCTCAACATTACTCTTGGGATATCATGGTTAAAGACAACAAAATGTTCTCAATTATTACTTATAAATTATTTAAAAAAGAAAACAATTTAAAAAATAAAAAGGACATGCAAACAACCTAAAGGCTTTTATGTTTTCTTCACAAAGAGCTTTCAGTTGGGATTAGTCCTTTGAGACATTGTTGCTTTCTGTTTTCAAAAGCAAATTTAAAGCATAATACTTAATTTTATTGTTTTATTTTATCTTTTCAAAGCAGTAGGGTGTAGTGAAAATATCATTATATCCTTGACAACTGAGTATATTACACAAAGAGATAAAGAAATCACTCATGTTAGAGCATCCCATCCATGTACTTCTCAGTATACCATCAATATACAAGATTGTTTTTGGAAGGGCAAGCTTGTATTTGCCATGTCAATAAAACTGTGAGTGCAGAAAACTGGGTCAGCCCCAAAAAAATTCTAGCGCTTTTCATCAAAGTGCTATTGTTCCTCTCCAAGCTTCCAAAACAATGTGTCCGAATGAACAACTGAACCTCGCTGTCATGAGGCACTGGGGTGGTTTGCATGGAAGGAGCTGATGCAGGCTGTGCCCAGATTGCAGTTTCCAGCAGGTATTTTAAAAGTTTAGATAAAATGAAAGCTGTCTCTGCATGAAACAACCATCACCTAACCCAGGAGTGAAGGTCAGATTTTTCATCCTAACTTATATAAGAGACAACTAACACATACCTATTTTTAGTTATTTCCACATCATCAGAAGTGGGGGTTTTGTTATTTTAGAGGTGGCAAAGGCAGCAAAAAGCAAGGGCCAAGGTGAGCATAGGGTCAGGACTGCTGAGACCAGGGATTCAGCTACTGGAGAGTTCTGTGTGTATATTTATGTGTGCGAGTGTGTGTTTTGTTAGGAATACATGCTCAGTGTCTCTTCTGGCTGGACAAAGGGCAGGGAATTCAGCAGCCTGGCTGTATTTGAGAAGGCATGTGAGCATGCTCCTGGTGCAGAAAGCCTGCTCATTTTGTCCCTGGTAGACTGGGAAGGAAAAATTTCCTGGGTCTTGAAGACATCCAGAGCTGGAGTCACTTAAAACACAGAAGCATAAAGAATTTATTAGAGAAAAATTCAGATGTTGGTCTATAATCCAGTCTAAGAAAGACACACGTGCATCTAGTTCCTGAAACCCAAGATATTTTCTCAGTATTTTCATCCACTATAATGTATACATTTTTCTTGAGTTGAATTGATAGTCACGCTTTAAATATAAGTATCTTTTATGAAAGATTCAAACCAAATTGATCTCATCTTTCTCACTCTGCAATCCCAGGTGCTCTATTTTGCTGTTCAACAATATGATTTATGTATATGCATTGGCACAAGTCAAAGTTTCAGTTAAGTGTCAAAACTGCAGCAATTTAAAATGCCTTAACCATTTTGCATTGTGTTCTGCCATCTCCCTAAAAAGAGACTAGAAACAGGAATTCTGACAACTGCATTAAAATGTATGTACAATCCACATACAAAATCACTGTATAAAGAATACATCCTAATAGGTCAATATCTTGTTTAAAAATGCAGTTTGTGATAATTTCTGACAACCTGTGCATCCTCCTCAGCAGAATGAAGCTCCACAGAATATATTGCCTTTTCTACATTTCATGCAGCCATGTAATAACCAGTGAGGTTTAACAGTCTTGGCTTCATGCCCTGCCTGTTCCTCCTGCTGTTTACTATTGCACCTCTGAAAATTTCAGTGACCAAGGAATCTTTAGTAATTTTGCTGTTTGGTACCTTTGTGCCTTGGCAGCCACTTAAAAACTGAAGTCTTTCATCTTTTTATTCTCAACTACTCAGTCAACAAAAGAGTTAGTTCTTTCTCTCCATGATTTCTGCTTTGATGAAGTTCTGATGTAGAGAAGCTTCATGTTGTTCACCATCCTTTGTGGGATTTCTGTTGCAGTGAATTTCAGTATAAGAATATAGTGATCATTCTCTGTGAATGTATAGAGAAATTATAAAAAAAAATGTACTAGAAGCTAATAGTCTTTGATATCACAGCTACTGGTTATCCAGCACAAAATTTGACATTTTACAACTACTTAGTGATATATAAATGTTTAGTTAAGATGTTGCTGGGTATTATTTAACACTGCTCAGTAGTTATGATGATATTAGGAATTTAATTTCTTTCATATCTGTTACCCCCTTAAGTATTGCTGTGTGTCTGGCCAGGCTGCCCATCAGCCTCAGCAATTTAACAAACTCAACCAACAGGATGACTTTATTAACAAATCTGAGAATTCACAGCAAACTGGTGTTAAACTCAGAGTATGACACTTCCCCTTGCAGATTATCTGTCACCCAGCCAATGGTGACTTCACACAATGGTGACAGCATGAAGACCTTGCCTTACTCATGGGTCTTACACTTTTATTTCAGGAAAATCCCATTTCCATTTCTGATATTTTCTATCATTAACATTGTTTTTCAAGGATCAGGTTGTACAAGCCTGCCACTGAAGACACTGAGTGTACCAAATTGATTAATCAAATTTAGATCTCTAAACCAAAAGTCACATGTTGTCCTTTGTGCACTGCTGATTTGAGGTGCTATCAAAGGGTTAAATGTTTTTCTTCCTTAAAAAATGGAGTCTTCATATATTTGCTCTTGAACGTGAAAGAGTAGCATTGTTCCTTTCACTCTACAGGTTACATTAGTATGCTAGACACTCTGAAAAACAACAGCAGTATTCTGCTTCTTCTCCACAGCAAAACAATGGGCAAGAACTCATGAATTTCTTCTCTGTGCTGTGATCAGATATAAATAAATGTGTCCACCATCCTGGACTTAAGTATCACTAAGACTGTCAGAATCCAAAATTCAGATCTCTAATAGACTTCCAAGGTTTTGTCTAATCTACCTATGGAAGAAACCACACTGGAGCAGGTACCCTCTGCAGACCATGGAGAACCTCTTGATGGAGCAGATGGGTATTCCTGAAGGAAATGTGGCCTGTGAAAAATCCAGGTTGGAACAGATTTTTCTGGAGGACTGCAGCCCATGGGGAATAAAGAATAAAAGTGAGAGGAAAGATGCAGCAGAGAGAAACCATCAGGTACCAACTGCAACCTCCCACTCCGCACCCCTCAAGGCTACTTGGTGCCAGGGAAGAGTCAAGTGGGCAAATGACATTAAGCTTGTGAAAGGAGGAAGGGAATGTGTTGTTTTAATGTTTGCATATTTGTTCTTTGCTATCCCAATTCATAGTTAAAAAAATCATAATTAAATAATTATTTTAATTGGCAATATAATAAATTAATTTTCCCCATTCAAGTCTGTTTTTCCCATGGTGGCAACTGAAAAACAATCTCCCAGTATTTGGGACATAAGCATCCTATTTTGTCCCTCTGCTCCACTGAGTAGGGGGAGACAGCAAGTGACAGGGTAGGAGTCCAGCTGTAAGCCAAGGCTAAGTCAGCATGTGGGTCAAATAAAATTGGTTTTACCCATTATAGCACTTCATATTTATCTGTCTTCAACTTCATTTGACATTTTATTGCCTAGATACTCTGGCCTCTAAGGTCCCTCTCAAATTCTTCACAGTCTATCCTGTTCCTAAGTGCCTCATATAAAGTTGGATCATCATAATTCACATCATATTATCACCATACCAATCATCCCTCTTCTTTAGGTCATTTCTTAACACACTAAACAGAAAGAGTTCCAGGACAGATCCCTGCAAAAGTGGTGTGATAATAATCCTGCACTGCAAGAAGTGACCTTTTCCTGTCATCTTTGAATTCCTGTCTTTTAACCAAATATTATTGTATGTTTGGGTCTTCCCTCATCCCATGATACTGAGTGTTCTAGTAGTCTATGTAAAAGCATTTTTTAAATTTTTATAGGAAACTAAAATAGGTTGTATAGTTAATATGATTTTATCCTATATGTTTCTTGACCTCCTTAAGCAATGACTTCTATAGAAATGGTGATAACTCTGCTCAAAAATAAATAGAATATCTAAACTATTATTAATTCTTTCATTTCATAGTGCTGCTATTAATTTTTCCATTGGAGATATTCTATTTAATGACCTTTTAGTATCTGAGCACATCTGGAAACTTTCTAAGCACTGCTATCTCATCCCCTATCTTTCTGTCTTCGGATACCATAAAGTTTTAAGTGAGAGGTTATATATGTAACATATGTATTTCAACTGTGAGTTCCTGTAGAACTCTAGAGGTAATATCATCTGAACATGGTGATTTGTTAGTGTTCATTATCTCTATTTGCATTATAACCTCTTCCACAGTTGCTTTTACATATAGTTAATGCTACAATGATTAAAACACTTCAGCATAGCCTGGGAATGTTATGTTGTGTTCTGGTCCAAAGACTTTCCCCTGCCTATCTGGGCACAATGCAGGAGATGTTTCTCAAACACCATAATGGATTGGCACAAAAGACACTGTGGACAGAGACCGTAGTTTTCTCTTTATTTCAATATATTAATGGTTGTGAGATATTTGGCTTTCGTTGCATCCTTTGCTGGTCAGGGTTACAAACCAAACTTCCAATATTTCAAACTCACTGTTTTAGGTATTCAAGAAGAGACTCTTTTAAGCCTCCTGCTGAAACTGCTAGACTTCACAGAACAACTAAATATTCATTGGGCAAAAGACTCTGTGATCCTGGTGATTAGGGTATTCATGTGGCAGGGGAGATGTGAGTTCCTGACATTCTAATGAATATTTACATAATTTTGTATGAAGTATTCACTGGAGCAGAAACAGCAAGTTGCCTAATCACTTACCTATAGAATCATAATTTTGTCTCCTTTCAGCTCAATTAATTTTTAATCGTGCCTCACAAAGAGGGACAGCCTCAAGAGGAGGAACTGCCTTCACACTACGTCCTAGCATTCTGAGCCTTCACCTCGTGTCAGTTTTCAAACTCCCTCAAAAACTGAAGAGATTTAAACCTGTTGCTAGACTTTCTCAGGATGATGAACCACAAGGGAGAACTGCCCTCATCACCTCTTCATTCATCTGGTCATAATTGTTGGAAAAAAAATTGTACTTTGGTAACAGTTTTTGTGAGGAGGTTCAGCATTTTGAATCACAAATGGAAGATATGTGGGGGGACTGTAGATTATTCGTCACTTTGCTTATGCCTTGGTCTCTGGTTAGACTTGTTGGTTTTCTATCTTGTTGGTTTCTAACATTTCTGGTACAAATTCTCTCTGTCTCTGCATATCTCTGCTCAATTTATCCAGAAGGTGTATTTTTAGGAGTCTCGGGAAATGGGAGCATCTCTAGATTTTTAAATGGCAGCACTGGTCTACCTGTAACATGCCAAATGCATCTCTGTGCTTTGGGGTGTTTCATTTTGACTGCTTGACTTGCTGTTATGAGGCTACTTCTAAAAACTGGCAGCAAATGCAATTCAAAGCCTCATGGAAAAAAACAAAAACACACTACATCACAAATGAGCAAAATCAGCCTTGCAGGAGGGATATTATCAAATATGTTTTCCTCAGAAAATGCCAGCAGGGTATTGTTAACCTGCAAAATGAAACTTTTCAACCAAATTCCCAGAGCAGGCAAAATGTCAGGTTTTCAACTTCTCAGCATCACAGCTCACCTGCCCTCAAGATTACAGGTATTCATGTGGCCAGGGAGATGAATTCCTGACTCTCTTCAAGATTGCAGGTGCAATGCACTCATGACAAAGGAGAGAAAAAATTAAATGGCAGCTCCTATTGTGCTTTAAGGTCTGAAATCCTGTAGTTTGTTCTTCTGTGTTACCTGCACTGCCAAATTTGAATCAAAATGTTCAATTTAGGCCTGTTCCTTATCTGCATTTTGTTGGTTTTGTACCTTTTTAACAAGAAATGGTGTAATTCCCTTTCATGGGGCTTTTCTCACACTGGTGGTTTGCCGATGATACCAAACCCAGAGTCCTACTATGCTGTAAACATAAACTAGAGATTTTGCTGTGATTTGAGATACTGGAATGAATTGACTTAATGAAGCAGAGGGAATTAAAAAACTGGCTGCCTACAGAGAGAGCCTGTTCATGTGACTGTTCGATATTTATACTCATGTATACATTGCCTTAGATGAGCTGTTATCCAAACATCTCTACCTGCTTCTTGCAGTGATACCTACACAGTGCCCTTCTCAAAGATGTCAAACTTATGAGCTTGTGCTTTTAACACCAGGATTTTTCATTCAGCCTTATGTTTAATCACAGGTAAATCAGTGTGATATTCCTTAATATGACTAGTGTTTGTTTCCAACTGCACCCTCTCACTGTCGAAGCAGGATGACATCTGGCAAACAAGGAAAGTAGTGGCACATGTCCAACAGTACAGAAACAGAGCAGAAACTGAAAATCTCTTTATCACTTCAGACAGCAGGTATAGATATTTTACCCCTCAGGGTAAAAACTATCAGTACAAGTGGTTATTCCCAATGAGGAGAGAAGCAGTGAGAACAGGAGCTTTATGTAGACAAGATTTTTAGGGTCTTTCCTCTTTTGCTGTAACAAAAAAGAGAAACATGGTCAGTCTTCTACTTTCACAGTTTCAATAAATGGTTAATTGCCATCAAGACAAAATAGAAGCAGAAATAAGACAAAACAAAACAAACAACAAACCAAAAAACCCCACGAGGGATGGCATCTGAGATTGGTTGTTACCTCTGAGTTTCCCTTTGCAATGTGCCACACTGAGCAAGACATCTGACACAAATCAAAAAACCTCACCCCAAAAAAAGAAAGTCAGACCAGTCTTTGGCCCATGATTTCACATTTTCACTCTTGAAAATCAGTGCCCTATCTCAGGGTACATTCCAGCACATTTTGCGTTTTAAGCATAACCTTTCCATTTGTTTCACTTACGTCTGAAAGAAATGAGCAGCCCAGCCCCTGACTCATGCCCAAGCCTATGAACTTTCCAAAGGAGGATTTCTACCTCCTGAGTGGCCCAAGGAACCCCATGTCACAACTATTATAAGAGAAAGGACAAAATGTGCTTATTGGTTCCTGTGTGCCACAGAAAATGTAGTAGGGACTGCTTTTCCAGGGAAACCCACTGGCACAATGGGGATGTGGCAGCAGATTAACAGCCAACAGAAGTTTGGAAGATCAGCGCTCAGTTCTCTCCTTTGCTTAACAGGACTTAACTCCCTGCTTCTTGTGGTTTTGGCAAGTTGCTTAGCCAAGAGATTCAAGGCTGCTTGGAGGGAGGGCAGGATGCCTCAGCAGTGTCAGATGAAAAGCCTTGCAGTGTGCAGAGAATGAATTCAGGATTCACTGGACTGGAAAGAGAACATGAAAACAAGGTCAGGTTGAGCAGAAATGCTGGGGATGTCCTCTGGAAGGACAGGGAGGCTTCAGCTTCACTTGCAAAGGGCTGTCTGTAATTGTCCCCAGCTGTGTTTTCATATAAAATGCACAATCTCCTCTCAGCAGGGACTGGGACCTCACTGTTTCTGCCCAGGTCACCAATGAATGCTGTAAGCACTACACTGCTCTGTGAAGTGGACATTAAAATGATGCCAGGGACACCTTGGTCAGTCCTTCCTCTTAAAAGCCATATTTGGCCCACTAATATCTACAAGCACTGAAATAAAGACTATTAGCACAAGTTATCTCCTCTACAGTTGTTCCCCCTGCCCCTCCCCACCCCCCCCAACACATGCTCCTTTCAGCCAAGTCTTGGCAACAGTATTATCTATATTTATCATCTCCAGACTTTCTTTTTCCAAGTCACTCTAGCAGAATCTACAGAAGGTACACAGAGAAGACACAGCTGGTATCTCAGCTGCCTGATTCCTAAATGGCCTAAGCCAAAGGCAGAGCAGCTTGCCAGCTCTCTGGAGCCATAGCTGCCTTCCTGTTCACAATCAGATTTATGCAAATATCCTGGCACTGCTCTAAAAATACCTGGATTTAGTCAGGAGAGGCAGGAAGGTGCAGAGGGCTCATACCCTGCTCTCCCACCTCATTATAGTTCCCTGCATCATGTGCATCTGGAGCCACACAGTTAAACCAGGGCCATGTTATTACTTGGGCTTGGGTTTATCTCCTGCCAAAAAACCCCACACAAGCAACTCAACAAAAACACAGGTGCTCTGTCAGAGAGGAACAATTTCACTATTTGCTTATTGCTTACAAGCGAACTCTGAGCTTGTGACTGCAGTCAGTCAAGAGGGATCAATGAACAGGTACAGGGTGGTAAACCTGCTGTGCTTATGTTTCCTGAGGGGTAATCAATATTGCCGGAGAGAAACACTGAGACATGTACAGAAACTAAACTGCATCTCCTAGGAGATGAATGGCTCCTTACAGCTCTGGTCAGTCATAAGTAATTTTAGTGAATAGACTTATAATTATATTTAAATTATTGAAGGTCATAAGAAACAGGCTGAAATGTTTCTGTTTTTCTTTCTTTGTTTTCGGTTTTTTTATTTACAGTCTGGGGAAAGCATGAGAGCTGTTCCATAGGATGACGCAATTAGTTTATTGTTGATCTTTATATAAACTGTAGGTTGCATGCTGACTTGGACTATGTGCTTTGCATTTTGCAAATAATCTGAAAGCTTATGGTCTTTTGCTGAATTTACATGAAGGGAAATCTAAGGCTTGTGCCAGATAATAATGCTTGTGATAATAAATCAAAATCTAATTTTTTCCCCCCAAAGAAATAAAGTTATGCTTAGCTTTCTTTATCTCCATAAGTCAGGAAACAGGCTGTAGACCTGGATACTGGGAGAAAACAAGATTATGTCTCAGTCACCAACCTCTAGAAAAGATGATTGAGAATAAGAAGCAACACATGTGTCTCTCCCTTGCTGATAGGTTTGTAAATGGAGAGAGTAATGGGCAACTCTACAGTGAGGTGCCAGAAAGTACTTTCCACTGTGCCAATATAACTGAAGAACCTAAGGTAAAGGAAAAGTCTCTGACCAAAGATTATAATCTGTAGACATCAACAATTTCACAGGTGACATTATTTAGTTGTACAAAGGTACATTTAAAGTTCGCTATCTGGGGTTCACTGTATAAAAAGTCACTAAAGGAACCAATCAATTCAAAACACATAAAATTCAATTAATTCTACGTAAAGCACTATGACCACAGTAATTTTAGGAGGTTGTGAGGGAAATGTCTTTTACAGAGCCCATAACTGGTCATTAGATCTGAACCTTATACTGAAGGCTCCCTCATCCAAGCAGAATGTCCTTATTGCTTGGACATAAACACAGTATTTTGTGAACAAACTGGACATTATTTATTACCCTATGGCAGGTAAGGGAGGAGCTGTTACCAGAAAAGTATTTCTAAACATCAGCATTTCTGAAAGCAGCTCCTCTGACAGTGAAATGTAGGGGTTGTCACAGACCTCCCTTCCCACTGCCTCAAAAATGTCTTCCAGTAGGTGTTATTTGGCTGCCTATCAAAAGCAAGGAACCCCCCCCTACCTCCCATGGATCGCATCTCTTTAATTTTTATTGCTGTGGTGACAATGTGCTGAGGGAGTCCACAAATTCCTATTTACATGGCAAATGACAGCATTGCCTTTTCTGAACTTATCAACCCTCTGCAGTGCAGCTTTAATAAACAAAAAGTTAAGCAGCCACCTCTTGCATCTGTGTTCATCCAAAAACACTGAGTGCGGTTTTCTGTACTGTCACTGAAGTAATATAATATTTGCACTGCTGTTGTGTCATTCCTCTAAGATGGACCTGTTGAGGCAATTTGCATAATCATCTGCATTTCTTTTGCTAGAAACAACAGTTTCTGCAAGATATATTGAAGAGTTTCCTGCTGTTCTATGAAGTAGTTCTATGAAGGCTTATTATTGCCAGAGCACCATAAGTGAGGTAGAAAACCTTGCAAACACACACACAGACATAGTGCCTGCTGAGACAAATTGATAGAGTAGTTCAGCCAAGTGATAAGAAACCAGGAATAAGAGCTCAGGTTCTGTGCACCAGGCAAACTCAACACTTCTGTTTTCCTATCATTTTTTTAATGGCATATGAGGATTTTGCCTTTTTTTTTTCCTCCTACTATTGTTTTCCCTTTTACAAAGATGATGAAATCTTATGAGGAAGAGAGCCATATATTTGCATCATGAAATAAAATCCACCTCCCTTTTCCTCCCAGATTGCAGATTTCCTGACCTCTCTAGAGAAAATGCTTTTACCTGATTTCCATGCAGCAGTATTTCTGAACCATTCATTTTGAAAGCCCTGCACATCCCACATCATCTGTTCCCTTCTTGTTGCATACATAAACTCATCAGAACTGAGGGGAGATGAATACAATTTAAGTGGGAGAGTTGCCGAGCAATCTCCTCAGTGCTGAGAGAGAAATGCAGGGCTTCAGTTCTGATTAGAAAGGTTTGCTGGTTGGTATCTGGGATTGATTGGTTCTGCTCTCAATGTGTATTTTAGCTCTAAGGAGAATCGAGTGATCCAGCTAAGCAATACAACTGGGGACATTAACTTCACAGAAAAATGCAGTCTGCTTTTTTTGGACTTTCAGCAATCAAATTCTTTTACAGTGAAGTAAGTAATCTGCTTAAAATGAAGTTAACTAAACAGCACAGGACATAAATTATGGAGATATTTGGTTTATAAGGTAGAATCAATTTCTTTTTTTCAAGTATGGGCCCTAATCTATACTTACTAGTTTGAACTACCTATAGACATTTATACTTATGTATTTGAAAAACAATTAACTTGGTTATTAGCCTATAATGTCAACTCATTTATTGACCTCTGAGGGAAACCTTGCAGCATCACCCTACAAAAAATCACATGCGACTGAACAAGGTCTGATGATGGGGACTGCAATGTTTCCTCTACTTCTGTAGTAACCCCAAAGTAACTAAGCCCAGGAATATAATCTGGAGTTGGGGCTCAGTGTTCATACCACTGGAGGATGAGTCTTTGAATGTGGAAGCTCCAGAAGTGAAAGCTGAAAGGCTGATCTAATGAGCTCAGCACGGTACTGCTGTCAGTGATCCTTGTGGGTCCCTTCCAACTCAAGATATTCTATGATTCTGTAGTTCTGTGATAACTCCACAACCTGTGTACTCTCTATAAAGATCCATCAACTCTCTTTGGGCACCGCTAAGTGTCTGTATAGTGTTAGTTTGCCTGATGGCAGGCAGGAATCATCAACCTACTTCCCCCTAAGTTAGTGATAGCTGACAAAGAAATTGGGAACTTGGGGCAAGCACGAGATGCCATTGGATTGTGGAAGCATAATCTGGTCCACTGGGAAACTCTTCTGTAAGTCTTTCTTACTGTCCATATGAACCATTATTTATGGGAAATTCCAAGAAGACTTGTTGGGGTACCCAGAGTCCCCTTTGCTCTTTGTGCCGTGTGGGTGTGCAGAGCAGGAGATTTATGCTTCTAAGGACAGAAGGCCACCTTTTGTGCACACACTGTTTTTCAGAGGTGCAATTAGAATTATTTCAATGAAGTAGCTCCTGGCTGATTTCTGAGTAGGCAAAAGAGAGAAGCCAGCTCTGCCTAATAGCAAGAACACTGACAATTTTCAAGAGTTGGATTGTATTATTGCCTGATGGAAGTGACTGATGAGTACCCTTGTACAAGCCCCATTTCAATTTTACAGAAAGGGATATCACACCTGTTTATAATGTTCTTTGAGACATTCTGATGAAAAAAGCCCTGTGAGAGCTAAGTGGTGTTGCTGATATTACAAGTGGACCACATGCAGAAATAAATCCCATTCTCTTGAATTTAGAAGATTGTATTCAATCACTTTGCTTTTCTGTCTCATCCTACTGCTTATATTGCATGGTTTGCTTATTACAACAGTAAAGCCATGATGATATTCTTTCCTGCAGAAAAACTCCCCTGATTGGATAATAGGAGCTATTTAAAGATGCTCAGGTAATTATCCACCTGTCAGCTTTCTCTGTAGGAAAACCTTATCACTGTGACCCCTGGAATCTGGCCTTTCTCACTACTTGTATTTGGCTGCTTCTTTTCAATGCATAGGTGAGAACCAAAAACCCTGTTCTCATGGTTGTCACAGTCAAACAGAAAAAGAAATGGGAATCAAGCTCTTTGGAGATTAACAGATTAACTTCCCCCTCAAAGACGTTCAGAAAAATTAAATTGTTTTATTTGGAGCTAATCTGGATAGACCAGAACTCCTTATCAGGATAATTAGAAGCACTTACTGAGTCTGAAAGGTGTACAAGAGCTATTTTAACAGGTGGCTGCACAGTGACAAATGTACACTCACAACATCAGTGGCATCAGCCTTTATCTTTATTTTGATAAGGCAACTGCAGCTGTAATATCCTTCAATATTTCCGCTTAACTGACCTAAATGGTGCAATATTCTCTATAGAGAATAGGTGGCATAATGGAATATTTTGCTTTAGAGCCAAAACACCTGCGATTTTTTTTTTCTTTCCTTAAGCTTTTTTTATCTTTCTTAATTGCTGTGTCATAACACTGGAAATTAAATTATTTTATTCAGGGCCTGAATTAACAGCCATGTGTGCAAAGAAGAGAAACAAAGGCTTGTCCCTAAATAAACATGAAGATCTGAAACCACCTACACATTCAAATCCCAGAGAAGCACAACAGTAGCAAAGAAGGTTAATCTAATAAGAGCAATACTGATTCTTGGGTATTATTTCTATTATTATTATTAGATTAAAATTGGTGAAGAACTCCTTCCTTAACATTTCCCTGAAGTACTAAAAACAATGATCACATTACACTGGAACTCAAACTTTTAAGAATTTGAAATTCAGTTAGAGCTGTTCCAGTGAGAGTATAAAAATCCATTTACTTCACACCTTCTTAAATTCTCTTAATGCTATAACAGATTAGTCTCTGAGAGGGAAGCAACAATTTTTATTTTCATTAAACTGGATGTTATTTTTCTCAGAGAGGTTTGACAAGGAGCTGGGATTTCAGGTTGGAGGTTTCTCAGCATGGTGAAAGGACTCTTTGAATAGTAGGCACTCCTCCTCTAAATGCTTTGACAAGTGCAGGGAAAGACACTTTAGTTTTATGAATGCTGCATTTTTCAACTCTCCAAAATGAAGCTTGGGGACCTGTATTAACACTGAAATAGTTGTAGTGATTATTTTAGGGTGAGTTTGTGTACGAATTTACAGAGTGCTCAGTTAAGTGAATTGTCAATCTACAAGCATCATTTTTTCAACAGCATGGGGAAAACAGAGACGTTGGAAAAGGGAGATGGGCATTCTTGAAAATGCTTATAAAAGAAGCTGTCCCTGTCTGTCTTTTGTGTCCCTTGGTGTGTCAACCATAAAACTCTGTGAGTCTGAGGTTAGTGATAACTGATGGCTGTGGGCAATCCACCTCTGATCATGAAAGGTTCACAGGACACAAGGTCCAGCTTTTGGTAACACTAAAATACCTTTCATTTCACATTGTTCATGTATCTCTGTGCAGAGTCCAAGAAACATTATTCCATGTAATGATCAGATTGTTTCTTCTGTTCTTTACATCTTTTCACTAAAAAAAGTGATTATTTGCTCGACTCCTCGAGCACTTCCATCAGCGCTGCCTCCGTACAATTCTAAACATCCACTGGACAGACTACGTGACTAATGTGTCTGTTCTGGAGCAGGCAGAGGTCACCAGCATTGAGGCCATGCTGCTGAGAACGCAGCTGCGCTGGGCAGGGCACGTCTCCAGGATGGAGGATCACCGCCTNATACAAGTATATATGTCAAAGATTTTGGATTCAACAGAATTAAAGTAGTTGGCTTTTTCCTCTCCTTCTTTTGAGAAAATTAATTAAGAACTGACTCATATCAGAAGAACAAAAATAAAAATTACCCCAATTCAGAAAGTTTCTTTCTGCAGAAATTCATCTCATTCACTATTTCAACTTCAGTAGCAGGTAGTTTTTAGCTGATTAGAGTTGCTCAGCAATGTTTCTTAGTGCCTGATTATAATTTCTCAACAACGTTTTTAATTGTTTTCTTATCAAATTATAGAAACCTTTAATTTGGAAAAACCCTCTAAGATCATCAAGTCCAACCATTAATCCAGCACTGCCAAGGTCACCCATAAACCGTGTCCCCAAGTGCCACATCTACATGGCTTTTAAATCCCTCTTGGGTTCTGTGAAGGCAGAATTCAAATATACTTCCCTATGTGGCTTATTGTACATGGCTTTCACATCTACCTTCAGTAATACAGAAGGTAAGTGTTTAAAAATTGTTTAAAACTATTTTCTCATAACTTATTCTATACACTCTGGGCAGAGAGAGAGATGTCGTACCATGGAGCATCATTTAGACAGAAATCATGACTTTTAAATGGGCTGAGTTACCCCATTCTCCATTCCTTAGTAAAACAATTTTATTCCTTCGGATTCCCATCTGGAAGAAATGCAAAACACTGATTACTCCTCTTTCCTGAATAATGTGAAATCCATAAAAACCAGAAGAATGATGCCTCCAAGTGTTGCATTTAGACATCTGGCATCACCTTGTCAAGAAATATGCAAGTACCTCATCTTATCAGGATGTATAAGAAAGAGGCATTTAAATCAATATTGCTATT
This sequence comes from Scytalopus superciliaris, assembly GCA_013400415.1. NCBI lineage: Eukaryota > Metazoa > Chordata > Aves > Passeriformes > Rhinocryptidae > Scytalopus > Scytalopus superciliaris. The sequence continues at coordinate 205,525 of VXBX01005679.1, forward strand.
TAGGACTTCTGAGAGTGAAAGATAATGTACAGCTGTATATAGATAAGGGTATTCAAATGCCGTCTCTTTGTTCCTATTGAAAGGGAAAACCAGGTATAATACAGAGGAAGGGTGAATCTTGATTAAAAAAAAAAAAAGAAAAAGGCAAAAAAGCCCCACAGATAATACTAAATCAAAACCACATCATTGAGAAAAAAAAAAAAGGAAAGTAAGCCTTCCTAACACTTCAGGGAAGCCACAAAAAAGTGTCAGCCCACAGAAACTAATTAATTGAAAATTGGGTGACTTTTAGATTCCCTTCAGGGTCTGAAGAGGGTCTGGCATGAGTCACTCCAGCCCTGTTGGTATCATTGCTATTACCACCAGGCAAACCATCTCAAGCCTTTTACTGATCTGTTGCCTAAAACAATAATCCTCCAGCCACCCACCAGCAGCAGATTTTGAGATGTGTATCACCAGCCTCCAGCTTCCAACTAAATTGGCTCTGTAGTTTGACAACTGACTGCAGCCTTCTTGCCATCCCCAAGTGAACTGGTCATGATAGACAATTCAAACCCCAGCAAATAAACTGCTTTTAGCCACATGAAAATTCAGCTTTGTCGTGGTGACTCAGAGTAATCAAGACTCAGCAGTTCTGAAGGGATATGTTGGCTGTGATTCCCTTTGCTCTAAGACATTTGCTATTCCAGTTGGGTTTCCATTTGGCAAGACTGAAATTAATTCATCCTCACAGGACCACTGGGTATGTCCACCATTTGCCAACAATCCCTACAGGCAGAAATGCATGGTATCATTGGATGTGCTGATGAACATGTTGGTTCTGGGAATGGTTGTTATTTCTGGAAATGGAAAATAATCTGCCTGTATCAGTAAAATTGGGGGAAACAAAAAGCACAGTAACTGACTGGCCTCTTCAGTGATTAATCAGTGGCCTAAACTGTCCCTATATATTCATCTAAATCATGCACTCACTTGGCATCTTGGGAACAAGAAAAGCAGGGCATATGAGAGGTGTCTTATCCTTTCTCCTTTAATCTCACAGGAAAAATCTGCCCAAAACTGAGAATCTCCAAGGTGCCAGAATGCCTTAGTTAATGGCTGTTATAAACTAGGCAATGGTTTTAGAAGGAATGAGTGGCTACTTGAATATAACACAATGAATACCGTCAATTTGCACATTAGTTCCAAATTTAACATTACACCTACTTTCTGTTGAATTATTGCCAGTCATATCCACTGGTGAAAGGGGAGCATAGAGGTCAGAACCAACCTGTGACACAAGATGTAAACCCATCTATACCTCATGCAGGGCAAAGAGACTGAGTTTCTACCCAAGAGCATCCCTGGGGTTTCAGTGATCTCAATTTTAACATGCTTCTGGTCTTCGGAGACTAAGAATTTAGCTGGTGTCTAATTTGGAGCATGCATAATAATAATGGTAATAAAAAAGCACCTCCCTTTGGGGTTTTGTGTATAAGAGGTAGAAATATCTTATTTATTAAAGACTTGGAGATAAATTTCAGTTCCAAACAGTGTATCACTACCCCCAGTTCAGGTAAACAAATCACAAAGCCAGCAAAACCTGACTGTTTAGATTAATGAACCGGTTTCATTTTTAGTTTCAAACAGAAACAAATAAAATCAGGGCAAAGAAAGCTTGGGGGTTTGTGTGTATGTGTTTAAAGCCTCTTGAATACAGAAACAACAAACTCAAAGCTCTCAAGGCTGAGGCATGTGCAATTTATTCTGTTTCTTCAACCACAAAGGGATCCCTTTCTGCCTTCTGGCTGGAAAACCTTCTGGTCATGAGTCTCAGCACACCTTCTTTGGTCTTGACATTGTTTGATTTTAACTGAGGAGCTAGAGTAGGGTGAAGTGGTTTAGGGTTTGTACTAGGGAACCTGAAAAATGGGGACTTGCATTTGTTTTCTTCTGCACTGACAGGGACGTCAGGCACTTGAAAGAAGACAGCACTGTTGCCTAATAGTCACTTCTGATATTCTGTTTCTATCAGCTTATTTCTTATTTCTTTTCCTTCAGCAATGCCATCTACTTCATGTTGTACCTCAGAATCACACTTGTTCACATATTTGATAAAAATCTTAGGGTTTTTTTTTTGTTTGTGTTCTTTTGGGGTTTTTTATTTGTTTGCTTTTGTGGTTGTGTGTCTGTGAATCACAACCTTTAAATGGATGTTCTTATTTATATATGTACACACACATTCATGTACAACCACATGCATGCATATTCACATTTAATTTAATAAAAGCACTGGAAGTATAAATTACTTGTCTTAATATAATTCAAGAAGACCACCTAATTATCCATGTCAAGCATTTTCTGGATATTGCACAAAATAAAAGATGGATTTAAAATGAAATTACTTCAGATAGAAATTTTTCCATGTTGCTCAGAAGAAACTAAAGAAATAATGATCCTTTTTGGTACAGTGAAAAATATCAATAAATTATTTAAAGACCTTGATTTCCTTTATTCAGTTTTTTCACTGAAAACAGTCAGGACTAATTTCTTCTTATTCCATCATGGCCCAAATGTGGAAACAGTATGTGACCAAGATCCCATATGAGCATCTTGTATATACAACATCTATTTTCCTGTTGGATTTCTTCTGGCAATGTGAACAGTACCATTTACAAACACTGTTGCCTGGGACATGTTCTTCTGAAGCACAAACCAAAAGAATCACATCAGCAGTGGGTGGAATGAGAGATGAATTCACTTGCTCCCCTATCTGGTGAGGAGGGGATGGGTAAGACCAGAACACTCATGACTGACTAATCATTTTTCCCCCCAAATAACCAGCCCTAAAAGGAAAGAAAACTATCAGCCGTATCAAACAGAAATTATAAGAGGGAATTATAAAGGCATTTTTGCACAACAACAGCAACAACAACAAAAAAAGGCAGGAATCAGTTTGAAAAGAAGAATTAAAGACAAAGCAACTTGCCCTTGCTTGGTGGAATGCAACTTGTAGGGACCCGAATTTAACATATAGATGTGAGAGCCAGGGGACTTTCTCACTGTTTAGAAATGTGTAGATCTTCATCAGGATTCTGTAAGTGACTAGGTTTGTGGTTTATCTGCTATATTGCTGATATTTATGGGAGATGCACAATTTACTTCTTACCTGCTAATTATGTGTCATTAAACAATCAATAAACAACTTTGATCTTGATTTGTTTGAATCTTTACAAGTAAGTGTTGCTTTTTTCCTGTGACCCTGATGCATACAAGAAGGAACCATTACACTTACGTTCTAATATATAACTGGGATTTCAGCTGAGAAAATTAGTCACCCTGGACTCTCTTCCAGTAGTCAATGGCACATCATGCTTGTAGGTGGAGACTTATGTTCCATGTTGGCTGAGTGACCCCCATAGTTATCAAAAGAATCTACAGAAATCAAGCCTTTAGGAAAGTGTCTAAAATCTAGTGGCTGAAGCAGTGCTGGAGTGTATGTCTTAGGCTGGCCTCTTTCTGGGCTAGAAGAAGCTTTTATCCTGTAATGGGAATTCACTGCATTTAATTTACAAAAAGAGAATTATTTGAAGGAAACTACAGGCAACCTACATTTGTTGAATAGCTCAGTAGTAAGAGGTTTTGTTCAGAATTTGAAAATAGTCGGATCACAAATCTACTTATGACTATTTGGACATTTTATTTTATGCAAATTACCCTATATGAAACTGGAGTTCTGTATGGCTTGTGGACACTTTATTGGCACCTATGGAAATTAACTAAACAATGCTTGGGCATATTCCTGACATTGGGACCTGCCTGATCTGAGCTACCATCTGATTTACAAGGAATGATTGTTGGTGTATGCTAAGGGAAAGCTGGATGTTGTTTTCCATCATGGAATACCCCTTCATAAGTAAGCCTGAATTTATTAACAAAATAATGATACTAGAAAACTGCCACTATAGAGAGGTAAAGAAGTGAATTAAATGTGTTTGCTTTTGTGAAAGTCACCTGATAGACACATTTTCTGATACAGAGTAATTCAAATACAGTATTGTGGTAGCACAAAGTGGTAAGAAAGGGTTAATTCTTATTTTTAATTCTCTTTTGGTAAAGCCAATTTGTAAACATGAGTGATGAAGAAGATTGGGTTTTGGGGGTTTTTTGGTTGTTTTTTGTTTGTTTGTTTGTTTGTTTTTTAAAAATAAATCCTACAATAAGCTTAGCACTTTGCATACATATAGGTGGAGTCATCCCTGCCTGGGTGGTTTCACAAGGGGCTCAGAGGGGAACCAGAAGACAGCAAGTCAACCAGATGCAAATTGGTGAGACAACCTGCAAAGAGTGTGGCAGCAGTGGGAGTTTTGAACTGAGAATTAAACATGAAGATCCACAACCCCCAAAAAAAGTCAGAAGCATATTTAGCACTAACTGGCAGCCCTGCTGACATTTTACTGACCTGCCCTGTTGGGACCACAGATGACGAGAACTGAATTTGCGTGGTGACTAAATGATCTTTTCACTTCTGGCAAATCAGTAGGGGACTGAAAAGGAAATTCACTGGCTGCTTGCTGCTATTCTCTGTGGCTAAATCCATGGCTTCTCATGCTGCCTCCCACAAGCAAAATAGAAGAGAGAAAAATAGGCTCTTAATGCAAATTGCTTTGTACTAAGCAAATAAAGAGGCTAATAATAAGTGATAGCAATGCAGACTCATGCCTTTGTCAAGAACAACGAGAGTCTTATTGGGTATCATTCACCGTTACAAATTAAGACATTACAGGTATTTCTTTTTGGTTTGTGCAATTGTAGATTGTTAATCTTCACTTTTATTTCCATTTTCAGATCAGCAAATTCTCTCATCCTCTTTGATGATATATATCATGCATAAAGGCACTTATTACTTGGAACTTTTTGAAGTGTCTTGTTTTCATCTCTCCCTCTTTCCTCCACCTAAGTTTCTTCTCACAGTCCTCACATCTTAGGTCAAGCCTTAATGATTTATGGTAAAATTGCTTTCAGTTTTAGGAAGTGAGGTTTCTGGAAGGTTCATGCTTTTAACACAGAACCGGTAAGAAAAATTCTCTTGTGTATCTGAGAGGTCCTGTGTTGGTGTACTAGCATCCAATTAATCACAATACACAGAATGCTCCTGTCTCACAAACTTAAGAATGAGATAGAAAGTAGACTTAGAGTGAGCACCAAATTACAGCTACTTAATGAGTTACCATTCATCAGCAGAGCTGTGGTAAATGATTGTGTGTACATATATTCCTAGGCCATGACATAGGTGAGATAACACACATTATTTCTTGTTTCAGGACACCAGAGCACTGTCACAGCAGGTTGCCACAGCTCAGCTAAAACACGATAACTTACCGAATAGCAGCAATTAATGGTTACTACTAGTTTAGTTTACACAGACTACTGCAAAGACATACTTTGAAGAACATGGGAATTCCCAAAGGAGTAATAGGCAGTCACACATGGGATTTTGCAAGTCCTGTGTTAGACAAGCAGTGTGTTAACATATTGAATCAATACATTTCTTAAATTAGGTTGAGTGTATCTGTTTATTGATCAGCTGATTTTCTATTCATATAAATAACAAGTAATGCTGAAAAATACAGGTTGAAAAATAATAGATCCTTCCATACTTTTCTGTGCAATTCCATGTAAGTTAATGTATGAGACTTCATTTTTCTCAGGTCAGACAATACATTGCTAAGAGGTTAAGTAAAACTTACTTTTGAAATCTCTGTTTTGCAAGAGCAGCAATTTCTCTGCAGAGGCCTAATAACTGGTTTCTCTTGTTTGTCTGTGAATAGGTACATTAGAGTCTAAGTGCCCAGATAATCTGTTTGTCATACTTCACATGCACGAGAGAAAATATTTCTGGCTGATGCAGTAATCCTAGCTATGATTTGTCCATAGTAGTGTTTAACTCAAAAAGCCAAAGGGCTATGTCAGACAACAGCATTTTGTCTTTCAAATGTACCTCAGTTCAAACACTTCATCTAGGTGTAAACAAGGCAGAAGTAGAGTGATCTATTTCTGTCCAAAATCTGTTAAAAATTAAAAGCACAGAAGAAAATAGATAAATCCTGTCAGTAAGGCCAGTGGTGGCAGGCATGGCTGAGGCTCTATGGCCAGGCGAGTTGATTTTGAAATATGTAGCGCTTTACATATTATAGTCAGGTCCTGAACAGTCAGAGTTTTTGTAGAGTCTCATATTCATGTGGACATCACTTTAGGAAGTGGAAACAGGAACACTAAAGAAAAGTAATATTACATTTGTCATGCTAGCCCAGAGGACAAAGTATGTGTTTCAGCACAGATATTTGAGGATACTAAAGGAGTAACCAGTCTTTATAGAAATCCTAAGATGTTTTATTGATGACCAGTACAGGCAACCCCTAGACTAATCACATCTTCAGCTCCTTTCACTGGAGCCTTCCATATGACCAAAGCCTTACCCTAAGTGTCCCCAGCAGTTATTCTGTATGTAAATCCTGGCTTCTAACAGATGTCAGGTCATTTGATCTGCAGCACTGACAAAACTGGACATTATGGAGACATCTGAATGAATATAATTTGCCAATTATGGGCAGTGTAACTCATCGTTACATTCCAAATTATTATTTACTGTGCCAATGTGTAAAGAGTTCTGTCACAAGTGCTCATCATCTAAATAATCAAAGCAGGTTTCAAGAAAGGAATAACTCAGACAAGCTCAGGACAGAAAATTTCCCCCATGCCAGAAAAATAAATTGAGCCTGGGTATAGGTTTGTGAACTGTGAGACAATCATTCAGATTATTTATTGGCACACCCACAGGCAAGATTTTGTCTCATGACAACAAACATATTTTTGCAAATGCTTGGGATAGAACATAATTCCTGTGTGCAATATGAACATGACACCCTGAAAGGATTTGGGTTTCCTGTTTTCAGAGAGGGAAAGAGGTTATAGCCAAATGGACATCAGCTCAGCCATGTTTCCTGGCATGAAAGCCAGGCAAAATGTCTAATCCCTTGCCAAACAGCAAAGACACAGCCACAAACCCTAGGAAAAACTGCACAAAATTCTGAGACCACTGAATGGTCTTAGCTTTAGCTGTGCTTTGGCTTTGATCAGTGTTCTGGAATCTTTGATATGATTTTTCTCTGCAAGTGTCAGTGGGGAGTTCAATTGGATATTAGGAAAAGGTTCTTCCCCCAGAGGGTGGTCGGCACTGAACAGGCTCCCCAGGGCAGTGGGCACGGCCCCAAGGCTGAGATTGCTCAAGGAGCATTTGGATGATCCTCTCAGGCACAGGGTGGAATTCTTGGGGTTGTCCTGTGCAGGGCCAAGAGTTGGTCTTGGTGATCCTTGTGAGTCACTTCCAATTCAGATTATTCTATGATTCTGTGATTCGAAGTTTTCCCTTAAGGCCTTTCCCTGAAAGAAGAGGCACCACGAGACCTTCTCTGTCCTCATGATGGAGAGGAAAGTGAAACAAGAAGCATTCTGGGTCTTTGCCTAGGTCCTGAATACCCGAATTATTGCAACTAATATGCAGTGTGAAATAAAATTAAATGGAATTAAAGAAACAGAGAAACTGAAAGCTTTGGTAATACAGTTCTTGGTATCACAATTTCTGAAATGAAAGAAATGTGACCCTGAGGGTGGAGTTGAGGGGCTGTTAATATCAGTCATGATGGATCCCTTAGGAAAGCTGTGCTTCCTTGAATGTAACTGGCACATCAGCCTCAGCCCAGGGAGCACTCACTCTCTCCATTGAGAATGGTTGACTGAAAAAAAAGAAACACTTCTCAATATTAAAATAAAAGAGTCAGAGGTAGCCTGAGCAGAGAGCTGGCTTGCAGTGAAGAGGAGCTATTTCTGAAAGATCATTCTGCCAGTACTTTCTCAATGTCCTGTTGACTTTGTGCTCCTTTTCACAGATAATCTGATTCCTACACGTATAAATAAGATGTAGTTGAGTCCTTATGCCTTTCACACACAGAAGTTCAAAAGCATTTTAGCAATTCAGTTTATCAGAATTTGTTTTTCCACTATGCCATCCATGCTTTATAATTAAAGTCCCTGTGTCATGTAGACTAATCTCTCCAAGGAAATAAAAAGTGTCTTGATTTAGTGACCTACTCTTTGCAGCAGTCACCTCTGAAATTCAAAGCTCTCTTTCTTTCTTTCTTTATTGAAGATACTGATGGTGTATTTGAAGATTCCTCCTGATTAATTTTAAATAGTAAAGAAATTATTAACAATCCAGTTCCCTTAATAACAAGAGGAAGAAAGTAGTGCTGACGTTAAATTCTAATTTAACTGATTAAATGAAATCTTACAAATTTTATGAGTTTTACTCTAAAACAAAACAGCCAGATTTTAATGAAGCATCTCCTTCAGTAATAGCTATGCATTCAAAACATATTAAAGAAGGAAGCATTTCTGTACAAAATTAAATTAGTTTCCATTTAAAAATTAAATTGAAATAAAATGGATACCTTTCTCTTATAGTCAACTGAAACTTCATTAGACTCTTGTGACTGATGTAGTTGCATCCTGTTGGCATACAACACTGGGATCATGAATGCTTGGTGATGATCATGAGTCTGCACTGCAACTTGATTTATTTTTATATATAAATATTTAACTTTGGTCATACTATTGTCAGTGGCAGCTCCCAAACGTGCCATTCCTGGCCAGTATCTATCAAACTGTTAGATAAGAGTCTCCTATAGTGCAGATTTTGCAGCTTTCTCATTCAATATTTTCTTGTGCTTCAGTAACTGTACCAGTAGAAATTTTATCTAAACTTCCAGATATCCTTCTTTTGATATTATACCATTATTTCTTGCCCTATCCACTATAACATGGAAAACATTATATATATATATATATATA
>VXBX01005679.1:214490-246898 GCA_013400415.1 Scytalopus superciliaris
ACATTATATATATATATATCCTTTATGCATTTTTACAGCTAACTTTTTTCTCTTGGGTTTTGTACTCTCTCAAGGTTCAAAAATTACATTTTCTTCAGCCTTTCCTGTGGGTGATATTTCCTAGATTTCTAGAATCATTTTTGCTTCTCCTCTCTGGTCTCCTCCCAGCTGTTCACAACTATTTTAAAGTATGTTGTGTAACAGTGAGGAGAGCATTTCAGATAAAGCCACTGAGCAGATTAGAAGGATTACTAAGATTACTACATATGTCTTGCAAGATACAATTTTTGCTTTCGTATGACCTAAATTATTTTGGCTCTTATCCCTTCTTTTTTCATTTTACAGATAGAAAACCTAGATATGGATAGATTATGTGAATCACCCCATTTCACTTAGGAAATTCTGAGATCTTGGAAGTGGATATACATCTGCTGATTCTGGAATTCAGCTCCCAGAGAAATTTTATATTCCACAAGCCATATCCAGGATTTCACACAGTGTTGTTTCTTTTTGCCTTTCAACAGCTTCACTGCTCTTTCTAACCTTTTCACCACTGCCAAACACTTTCTTCCATGCCTTGGCTTCAGCTCCAGATTGTCCCTTTTAGCTACATTAAAATTCTCAGAAGGATCCATTTCTCTCACTGGTTACAAGAACGTCACCCAAAATGGCCTTACACATTACCTGTCTGATATCAGTCTTTAGGTTTTCCTTATCTAGGTGTTATTATAAACACAGAATTATGGAATGGTTTGGTTTGGAAGGGACCTTAAAGATCATCTAGCTCCAAATCCCCTGCCATGGGCAGGGAATTAAATTCTCCTTTTCGGATATTTGGGAAGTACCTGACATGTACTGAACATTACTGCAAAGAGCAGAAGATGCTTTTTTCCTACCATCTGCCACTGTACAGGCATTGGAGTTATTTTTGCCTTATATAAGTGCAAAACAAACAAAAATAAAGGAAACTTTATTGTTCACTATTAAAAAAACGGAGCATCTGCTAAACAATTTGCAAGACAGGGTGGGCATCAAAGACAGAGTTGGTGTTTATTATTAACCTAGCTATTTTACCTATAAAAGCAAGCAAACAACTGGAATAAATCTGAGGTATTTTTTTTCAGCTTCAGAAATGCTTTCAGCATGTTAGCAATTTCACAGAAAAGAGATATCTTGGTAAATTGTGAGGGAAAGATATTATGGAAAACATGAAAAATTTGATAGTAAGCTTAGATCATAATGGCAGTCCTTATTTTGGTAACACAGAACCAGCCCAGAATGAGAGATATGGGAAATTTGGTGCAAGGGAGGGTTCTCGTCTCTTCTACTCCTGTTACACAGGCCATGAGAACACAGGACTGTTTATACGAACAGGGACTTGGCAACATGTCAGTGACCAGAAACAGCTGGTTTTAGAGAAGGAAAAATCCTTCCCCCTGCTCTGGAGTCTGATCTTCCATCATGCAGGAAACTCTGCTCCTAATTAATTGGTTTTTTCAAGTTGTGGAGAAGCTTTGAGCCTATTAGTGCAATTTTACTTCCTTCAGATTGTTCTTCTAAACATGTAGACTTGGCATTTCCAGAGTGTTTGGTTACTTGCAAGAGAGTAGTTTAACTGACCAGATGATTCTGACCTAAATATTTAAGGACTGGAGAGAAAACAATGTGAAATATCTCGAGTATTTAGCATTAGGTTGTTTTTTCCCTCTTTTTGGGAAATAACCACAAAATCAAATGAAGCACCAGTGCTTTTAAAAAAATTAAATCTATTTTTCATTTGCAGTCTAATCATGGTAATTGAAGGTTAGCCTTCCCTCCCTTTGTGCTTTCCTAGGCATTTGATGATTCTGTTATGGCACATGAATCAGATCATCTGCACTAGAATGAAGGCGGTGGTGATGAAGTGCCTGCCCCATAATGTTCTCACAGAAGACTGATGTATCAGACCCTCAGAAACAATTACAAAGAGGGGGATCCATCAACAGTCAAAACTGACCTTTTTTTTAATTTCAGAAGAGTTTTACTGGGGGGTTGGTTTGATTTCATCTCTAGAGTTTTGAGCACCTTTTCTTATAGAAACTTAGAGTCTAGAGTAAAGCCATATTTTTCAAGACAGCCAATTTAGAAGGCAATGTTTGACATGGATTATAACAGCCAAATTCTAATTGATTATTCCTTACATCTATTTTGTCTTCACTACTAAAAAAAGGATTAATCATTTTTATTTTACCAGCATGGAGTTGCTCTCATTTCCATGAGACAAAAAAACAACCAACCAAAAACCAAAACCAACAAACAAACAAACAAACGAACAAAAGTAAATTAATATTTTAAAGGGTTTTTCACTTTTGTGGAAGGGGAGTCTTAGGCTGCTTTATACCTCTAATAATCTCCAAACCTTACTTTTTGAAAACAACTCGTTCTTTCAGATGTACCTAAGGCTTTGGCAATTTTTTTCCCACGACTCCTTACATAATCCTGCCAGCCACCAAGGAGTATGTGTTCTCCAAATTTTCTTACAGGCTATTATTATAAATATTTATGTAATTGAATCCTTTTTTTTTTTTTTTTTAAATCTGTTTTGCCCACAGCACCAATCCAGGATTTTCTTTAATTTCAATGGAAAACGGTAAAGGAAATCCTATATTGTGGTGGTCCTTTATTTGTGCCTTGAAGGAAGACAAATCCTAGTGAAAAATGTTCCATATATGCTCGTGATAAGTCACATAATGTAATGCACATAAGCAGTGCTATGATAATTATCAAATCACTGTGTTTCTTAGATTCTTCAGGAGAAAAGGGAAATTGTTTTGTTAAACCACACAACAAACTTGTCATGTGAAAAATACTTTGGCACAGTGCTAGATGGAAGGTGAACAGAAATAAAAGAAATGTGGTAACATTATGTAAGATATTAAATCAAAAGGGATTATTTTCCCTTTTCTTCAGTTCTGAAATTAATCTTTTGCTCTAATGCAAGCTAAATTTGGATTTCTTAGTTCATGTGTTTTGAAAATCAACTATTGTTACAGGTAAAGTATTTTGCAGGTTTAGGGCTTCAGGTGAGAGAAATAGAACATATAGAAAATATTAATATAGCCCAAATCTTCCCAAATGTCATTTAGAACAGAAGAATAAAGTTCTTCAGCAGTTTCAATTTGCCTGGATTACAAGAAGAGAACAGACTGTGTCTTTACTACTGATTTGTCTTTGGCCAAAACAATGATATTCTCTCCAAAATACTTGCCACTAGAAGTCAAGATTAGTATTTTCCCTCACTGCTTTAATGAACATTTTCTTAGAGTGTGACATATTGTGATGAATCTCAGCAGAACACTGCCAAGAGCACTTGTGACTTCAGGAAAATGAATCATTATTGACATTGTAAATACAAAAATGCATGTATATACACAGATATATAAACACATGGCCTGTTTTGGAACTGGTTCTCAATACAATAAGAAATGAACAAACTCTACATTTTCTATGAAGTGAAAAAAATACCATACCTGATATCTGCAGAAAGGAAAGATGCCCTCCTTAATAAATAGAATGTACACATCTGAGAATGGGATCAAGTCGATTAAACAGGGTATTGATAGGAACATACTTGGCTGACTCAATTAATCTTCATGGGTTTTCTGGCTACACAGCTGCAGGGGAATAGCACGACACAGAAGCAAAGCCGTTGCTGCCAGCCATGGAGCTGAGATCAGTGGTGCCGACCTTCCCCATGTGCTCAGGTTGTCAGGTTGGGAGGAGGCTGTTACTCTCCAAGTGACATTAACTCTTTGTCTTCCTGACACATCAAGGCAGTTGCTTATGTTACTAAAAGTCCTCAGAGAAAGTAGTGTGGCAGCAGGTCACATTTTCCTCTGGAAGACCTCAACCTTTTTTAAAAGTCATCAGTGGATACCTGTCCAGACATACCATTTTAGACATCCAGAATGAAACCTCAGCTGCTTCTCTGGATGCTGTTTCCAGCCAACAAAGAATATACAGCAGAAGGCTGATAATCTATTTTATTTGTCTATGTTAGAAAGCATTAAAAGTAATTTTTTACTCTATTGTTTAGATATACAACCTAAACTTGTACTTCAGAGATAAAGGTCCACATGCCAGACGCCTAAAGTTTACTACAGTGGATACTACCCAGTGTTGTGGGTAATGCTTTGCCTCCTGTGCTGGTTTTGTTTTTAATATTCTCCCTAGGTACCATGGGGCCACATTCTGGAATTTTGCTGGAAAGAGTGTTGCTAACACAGGGGTATTTCAACCATTGCTGATTAGTGCTTACACTGTCAAGACTTTTTCTGTTCCTCAACCCACTCTACCCTACCAGCGAGGGGACTTGGGGTGCACAAGAAATTGGGAGGGGACATGTCAGGGACAGCTGACCCCAACTGACCCAAAGGATATCCCAGACCATTTGGTGTCATGCTTAACATACAGATCTTGAGGAAGAAGAAGGAAGGGAGGGATGTTCAGAGTGAGGGTGTTTGCCTTCTAAATTCATCATTCTGTGTAATGGAGCCCTGCTGTCCTGGGGGTGTCTCAACACCTACCTGCTTATGGGAAGTGGTAAACAAATCCCTTGTGTAGCTTTGCTTGTGTGTGTGGCTTTTACTTCCCCTGTGAAACCGTCTCTAACTCAGCCCAGTATCTTTCTCATTTTACTGTTCCAACTCTCTCCCTCCTCCCACTGGGAGAAGTGAGTGAGCGGCTGCATGATGTTTGATTTCTGAGTGGGGTTAAACCATGACATCTAATCAGAAGTGTGAATTCCAGCTTCATTTAATGGATATCCATACCTCTGTGGCCTTACTGAGGTCATTTCATTTGCTCCTTGGATATAAAAAACAAGAGTCTGACACTGTGCAGGAAAAATAAGAAGGCCTTCAACAGAAGCACCAGTGTCTGCTGAGGTCCTGTGGGTTCAGAATAATATCACTCTGCTATAACCTTGAAAAAGGTTTGGAACAAAATATCAACAACTTCTAGACATTTCTGGAACTATTGTCTGTGTTGCAACGTCTCTCATCCAAACCCTTCAAAGGGTATGTGCACAGATCAGTTCTAGTTTACATCTATACTTGTGATTTCCTCCTCTCTTTCTTTTTTTTTTTTCCAAAAAAAAAAAGGTGTGCAATAATTTCAGTTTTAAGTCTTTGTGTGGTCATACAATTAAAACTCAAATCACAGTTTAGGTCACACTGCAAAATGAGCAAACTGTTCACTAAATACTCATCCTATTACTCCCTCTGACAGGTCATTTAATAGAACTAGCAGAGAAAGAATCCTTTTACAAGTAAGTAAAATTAATGAAAGATTACATCCCAGCATTCCCTGGGAAAACATAGAGTAATACATTTAGAAATTTTCCATAGGGATTTTAAGATCATAATTAACTAAAGTTGTATCTATCTGTTAGACTAACAGTACCATCAGCATTAGTCCCTATCTTATTATCGTGACTGGACTCACAAAACCAGATTTTTTAGTGTCAGTCACGATAAAATTGGATCAAAATGAAGCTGACTCATGCCCTCAGTGTGCTTAATTACCAAGTAGAAATGCTTAAATGCTTTGCAGCCTAAATTAAATATTTGCCTACTCTTGCCCATATATTTCGGTTTAATACTCTGTGGATATTCCTCTGATGATTTCTTATTGGCATACCTCAACTTCCAGGCAGGTATTTCTAAAATTTCTGAGTATAGTGTTATCCTAAAAATTATAGATATTGATTGTGGCATGGATAGAGCATGTGATTTCACAGGAAGGGGAATGATTTACTGTCTGAATGCAGGGAAGCCGATAGACAAATCTGCAGAAGGAGACTGGACACTGGTGACACCTTTGGCTCATTTTAACAGGACTGAAGACACTCTCTTGAAAACTACGAAAATTAAGGCAAGATTTTCCCACAAGTATTCACTGGTGTCCTGAAGATCTCTGTTTCTGCAGATTCATTGTAAATAAAATATGTTCATATTCAGATACTTTTATGAAAAATAGCTTAATAAATTTCACATGTTTTTATCAGGTTCAGAGATGTTGAATAAGAAGCGCCACAGCTCTCAGGAGAACTCTGGTAATTCCAGAGCAACACAAACCCAGCAATGAGTCTGCAAGGAACCCCCTTTGCCTAAGAGGGTCTCCATACGTTTTGTCTGAGTACCTCAAACTCCAACACCTATGAAGAAAATGCCTTCAGTGCCCTGTATTTGCAGGAAAGTAGATTAGCAGAAAGTACCCACACATATGTGATGGGAAGCCTTTACCTCGAATTTATAGTCTATATGTACTTGGAAACACACAAACAGAGCAAGCTGGGGATAAACATTGAAAGAAGACTAACGTACTCATTTCATCAGCTAATTGCTTCTGAAAATAGGGTGTTAGGTACAAACAGGTGGGTGGGAACCTGCTCGTGCTCAATGAGAAAACTGCAGTGCAGCATCTGTGCCTCATAAACAGGGAATTTGTCTGGAGGCTTTGAAGACAATGCAAGGATGAGCTCAGCTCGTGTGAAATAACTGATGAATTGAGCACATAGTTATTTGTGGCTCCTCTACAGTGCTTGATTTGTGATAGTGATCTTTCATCCAAGCATGGATGTTATTCAGCCATGGCTGGTTAGTTCTGTAATTGACAAAATCCTCTGCTAAAAGCAATCTCTTATCTGTACTTTTTGCCCTTTATTTGCTTTGATAGATACACAGATTTTCTTTAGCTGTGTTCATTTACCTTTCATTTGTATCCTGTGGTCTTGAATTTCTACTGGTTCTGTTTAGCCATTGCCTTACTTTGATATAATCAGTGCCCAATTTCAAAATTTCAGACTTTTTAAATCAGGTTTGTTTTAAAATTTTTGTAAATTCCCAGTACAATGCACTTACATTTCTTATCTTCCCAGATCCTAGTTTTCACATCTACTTTTTTCTCTGCAGCCCTCGAAGGGACAGAATAAAGACAGAAATTACTCTAATTTTTTTACTTGTTACCTAAATATGTGACCATATTTTAAGCTGCTTTTAATTTGAATTAATGAAATTGATAAAACATTACTCTCAGCTTTCTTACTTTATTCTAAAAGATTCAAAGAACAGACTCATTGATAAATGACTATATGACTAATTTATGTCTTTAAAATACTGGCAGAGAATAGTTAATCTTGCTTGGTCTTGTAAATAAGTACCTGACTATCACAACATCGAGGTTCTGGACAAGTCTTCCTATGCAAATGGGGGGACAAAACCCCAGAATTAGTTTTATCACAAATCTTAATAAATTTCTGCATGGATTTTATGGTGAGATACAGAAATAAGGGGATAGATTTAATGGCCCAGGAATTTTCATGTGAAGAAGTAGAAAGAGCAAGCAGAACAAATCCCTCTGACTGACTCAAATGGTCATTTCCAGTTCCTCAGACATCAAGGGTGATGAGCTGCCAATAATCACAGATTTCTAGCCATTAGAGTTTTTCAGTCATGGGTAGATTCTAAGACTGGGTTGCCCTTACATATGTTATATCTGCTTTGGATGGTTGGTTTACAATTGTACCCAAACTTGTCTTGTAGTTCGCTTAAGTAATATCACCAAGCCTGAGGTGGAGTCTTTCCATCTCCTGGCCCAGGTCTTCAAATCATCTAGGATCATGTAGGCACATCTGATTCTGTCTGCCTTTTGACTAAGACCCAAACACAGCCATGGAGCAGTTGTTAACACCTACTGTGCTCTGCAAAGGGAAACTACTCACTGCATGCCAATTTCTATTTCCTCGTTTATAGCACATGGCTCAAGAAGCATCAATCATGCAGTCAATGTGTCTGTTACCATTTTAGTTTGGATTAGGACTCAGCTTCTGCAGTGACTCTCTCAATCATTCTTACTAAATCCTATGTTGGACTGTCAGAGTTCACAGCAGATGAGCTTTCTTTCAGATGAAAATAAACCACTCTGGAATTGCACCTGTCCATCCAACAGTGGGCATTTTGTCCATGGCACCAGATTACAGTTATTCTAATGGACATTCCTGAAATGCTTGTTTGGATCCTCAGTATTCAGGCTTGCTCTGTGGCTGCTCTTGGGCTGCACTGCCTGTACAATTACACAAAACGCAACCAGAAATGTGATGAGGCTGCACAGAGCCAGAACTTGACCAAGAACCAATTACTTCCAGTAACATCAATATCTATGCAGGAAAGCTGAATGGCTGAATTATAATTGGGCCAGAGAGTATTAGTCCCTGTCCTGTAAGTGTGACTGAACTCACAAAAGCAGATTTTTTTAGTGTCAGTGACATTCCCAAGATGTTACAGTTGGATCTAAATGAAGCTGAATCTTTGTGTGCTTAATTACAAAGTATGAATACTTTGCAGACTAAATTAAATATCTGTCTGCTCTTGCCCCTATATTTCAGTTTAATATTCTGTGGATATTCCTCTCACACTTTCATATTGACATACCTCTACTTCCAGACAGGTCTTTCCAAAATCTGCTATCAGTATAGTTTTATCCTGAACAACTCCATCCATGTTCACAAAGTACTAATGTAAAGACACATGCACAGCTGTTGCTCAGCTCGGAGACTGTAATTGATCCTGCTGAGCTGGTGCTGAGGTTAACTGCACATTGTATGAGGAGAACTAAGGCTTTTGGGAGAGTTTAGAGCACCTACTCCAGAGCAGCAAGCTGCCAAAGATACCCTTTGGAAATGATCTGGAGGGGAGTATGTTAAAACTTGTTCCTATCATAGAATCATAAAACGGTTTGGGGCTGAAAGGGACCTTGTAAATCATCTTGTTCCACCCTCCTGCCATGGGCAGGGACACCTTCCACTAGCCCAGGTTGCTCCAAGCCCCATCCAACCTAGCCTTCGACACTCCCAGGGATGAGGCAGCCACAGCTTCTCTGCCCAACCTGTGCCAGGGCCTGCCCACCCTCTGAGTAAAGAATTTCTTACTGATATACAATGTAAACCTGCCCTCTGTCATTTTAAAACTAATTCCCCTTGTCCTGTCACTCCATGCTCTTGTCAAAAGTCCCTCTTCAGCTCTCTTGGAGCCTCTTTAGGCACTGGAAAGTGCTCAAGGGTCTCCCTAGAGCCTTCTCTGCTCCAGGCTTAACAACCACACCTCTCAGCCTGTCTTCACAGGAGATGTGCTCCAGCCATCACAGCATCCTCATTTCACTGATATATCTGTTAACTTGCAACCGAGAGTGAGATGCTTGTGTGAAAATAGAAGCCACAGGTTTAAACTTTCATCTCTATTAAATGCATAATTCATCCTTTTTTGGACTAAGACAATGAATCAGCCTGTAAGTGGCTGGAGGAGGATGTGAAAAAAGCATTGTCCACTCTTTGCACAGTACCTCAGCAATGGGGGAACCTGCCTAGAAATAGATAGAGCAAGACTGAGTGACAAAAGGGCTCAAAGCAACGAGAGTTGCCAAAATAGTGACCCAGTTCCTATGAATTGGCTGAGCCCTGGAAAGACAGAAGAGGGGGGACAGAGAAAACATAATTTCATGTGAAATCTCCTTGAGAAATACATTTTTTCTGGAATAAAGAAGCCTGGGATTTGGAACATTTCCCAACACTGTTTCTACATTGGTCTTCCAATTTCTTAGTGCATGAGCCAATGAATCTTGTAGAACTTTATATTTAATCCTTCTTCTACTACCACCTCCTACCACTAATGAGCAGCTCTTGAAATATAATTTTAGTACTTTTCTTTCTGAGCTACTTCAGAAAACACAGATTTCCTATGTTTTCTCATTGAATGTCATTATGTAGGTCTCACCAGTTTACATCTGAAGAGGTTTACCAGATATTTGCATGTCAGAAAAGAGAAGCAGGAAACAGAATAATAAAACAACAGAAACAGACCACATTGAAACACCTCCCAGACATTAGGGATTTTATGCCTTTAAAACCTTTATTTGTCTATATTTAACTGCAGTGTTTGCTATAAGGATATTGTTCTTTCTGGAACTTCTGCCATTAATATTTTTTTCAATGTATTCCTGAATTGAAAACAGTACAGACTTCATGGGAAGAACAATTGCTCTTTGTAGATGAAGGTTAAACTACCAGTGCAGAATTGCTTCCTACACAATGGGAGAAGTGAAAGACTATAAAATATGCTTCCTGTCAACCAGACAGCCTTAAAGCTTCTTGGCTCTGAATGAATCCCTTGAATTGATAGTTTGGGAGCATGGCTTGTGCTTCATAGGACTCCGCTCAGTTGTAAAACAAGAAGATCCCTCTTATTTATGCAGATAATCTGGAGAACGCAATTTTTCAAAGAATTTCTGAATAAATGATGCCACACTTGTGATACAATGAAGCTCGAAGTTCACATGGTAGCAAATACTCGTCCCAAAAGAGCATCCTTGTTTTGGTTTTACTTTTAGAGCAGGTGATAGGAGGAAACTCAGGATAAAAAGAATCCTCAGAACATCAAACTGTAATGTTTCAAGCCCAAATAGAAAAGTGAAAGGACTTTTTTGACTTCATATCATGTGCAATCAGCAGGCTGACTTCTTTTACTTGTCAGCATTTTTATAGATGTTACTGGAGTGTCTTCTCATTTCCACTCATCATACATTGCTGGTAGTTAGAAAATGGAACCAAAACAAACAAAATAAAATTTTATGACATAAGGAAGTTTTAAATTAACTGTTCCTCAAAATCTGGAATGAAGCCATTTTTTCAAGAAGCAAAAATATTTTAAAATGAGACTTAATTGAAGCTAATGTGAAGTAATTTCAGAACACTTTTTTTTTTTAGTATTACTTATTGGCAGCCTTCTTTAATCTGGTGAAACTGAATCTGCATATCCAGCACCAGAGGATCAAATCCCTCAGTTTTACCTCTTTTGTGCCATAGATCATTGAAAATCAAGTATAGGGCTTGTACTTACAGCTTGATCTGAAAAGCACAGAAGTCTCCTGGAATTGCTACTGATTTTCTCAGATCCTCACGTTATGTGACCTTCTGCTTTGTTGCAAACATAATAAAGAATAGTAATAATATAGTAATAAATAACAATATATTACCATTGCTGATAAGTAGGTCCAGTTTTAACTGAGATCCCTTTCTACTAGACATGTGCATTCTAAAACTGTGCTTGCCCTGCAGATTTTACTGCATGGGCAGAACTAATTAGAAGAGCATGTGATGCACATGTTATTGAGTTCATTTCCAGAAGACTGAGAGACCCTATTTATTGATGCATATGGCATGTTTTCCTTAAAGTAAGCCAAGGGCAAAAATTGTAATATGTAAAGGACAGACAAAATAAATGTTTATTAATCTAATCCCCATCATTTTATAGAAATTACTTTCACTGTTTCACTCTTTCTGAGGGTGGCAATGTCTCAATGAGGTTGCCTTTGTGTCTTACATGTATTTGAAAGAACCGTGACAAAGAGTAGACTTGTTTTATTCTCTGGGTGTGTGCTGTGCTAAACACAATGAGTCTAAAGCTGCTAGGTCACATTTATAACTCATAAATAATAACAGTAATCAGGAGTGGATGCAGCCCCAGGTTATGGGGAAGTGCGGGGGGGTTCAACCTTACTAGTCCCAGTGTTATAGAGAAGCCAAAGTCCTTCCCTCTGCAGCATTTTCTACTCAATAAATTCCAGGATGCTCAGTGTAATGGAAATTTCTCAGAGCCTAAGACGTACTGGAACTGAGTGCAGAAAGCATCCTTCAAATAAAGCTAGTTCATAAAACAGAATAATCAGACAGCTGAGAAAACATCCTGCAATATGAGTTCATAGTGTTCTAGGACTTGGTGCTATAAAAAGATCTATATCAGTGAATCCCTTCTTCCAGATAATTGGGGGGTTATGATACTGAACAACACTCCAAAATAGAGTTAATATATGGTACTACAAAATACACTTCTTTGAAATAGCAACTCTTTCTTGCTAACTCCTCCATAAGTTTGATTTTTCCTTTTATCAGTATGTGTTTTGTTGGATTTACATTTTTGTATCAAAGTTTTCCAGTTGTTCAGTATTTATTACTTAGGTCTCTCTTAAAAGAAAACAAAGAAAAACAAAACCCCCTTACTGATATTTAGAAGTGTTCATTATTAGAAAGGATTGTGATTTTTTTTTCTTCTATTAAATTACTAAGCTATGTCTACAGATTTCAGTCAAGCCCCTTCTTATCTAGCGCAAGGAAACAGTCACAAAATCAAACCCAGTACATTTAATAGTCTTTTTTTCATAACAAAATACAAAAAGAAATCAAAACAAGTTCTCACACAGAGGCCATGATGAAAGCAGTGCTGCATACAGATATTTGCTGTCTTTAGCTATCACAGTGATTCCTGTCTTCTACCTTGGATTGAAAACACACGATTGGCAGCCTTGTTCCGAATTTTTTGTTCCTGGAGTCACAGCTGTGATTTCACTTTGGGTAATGAAATATAAAATTTACAGATAGAAATATTAGATAGGGAGCATTTGCCAATAGATGAAACAAGGAAAGGGAATTTGCAAGCATGCCTTACATGTTGCTTCTGCCTTTGGTCTCCAGGAGATAGAAAACGAGTTCCTTTACTTCTGCATCTGCACCATCATCTGAAAAAGGCCAAGAGCTCAGGCTCAAGTTCAGACTTCACAAACACTTGCAGTTCTGAAACTCAGAAAACTCAAGTCTTGCAGCCAAGCAGCAAAATGCTCGTGGTTTGGGGTTATATTTTTGTGTTTTGCTTTTGTCCGTGGATTGCCATATCCTTCATAGAACGGCTCTCATACTGCCTGTTGAAAGGTTGGACAGCAGCTGAAAGGCACCCAGCTCCTTGTAGGACAGTGAGGACCCCTATAGATATCCTGTAGAGAATAAACATGAATAGAGAATATGCTTTAGAGAATATGCTGATCTTTCTGGCTTATCCCCTTAAAGGAGGCACAAAGATTGTATCTGTGCCTTCTTTCATCTGTCTTTACTGTAATGTGCCTTCTACATCTGCTTATTTACACAGAGCCTGGCAGAAGGAGGATTTAATTGTAACTCTGGGCTTTGTGTTTCTGAGTGGTAACTATGTAAGTTTTATGGACATGGCAGATGCTTCAGTCCCTTGTATATCTTTTTAGGTGGAGAGTGAGAGATCAATTATTTTGGAAACACTCAGTTGGAAATTATTTCTTATTGATTTATAAGGGAATTGATTTTTCTGCAGGAAACACAGGACTTACTCTCTTTAGTTTCTCTTTCCTTTGCCCTCCCAGGAACTGAAGAAGTATTTTGGGGTAGCCTTGGTATCACAAAGAAGGTGTCCACATGCCAGCTGAGTGATGAACTGTGTGTCAGATGTGGTTTTCTACCTTTTGTCTCTTCAATGGCAATAGAAAAAGCAAATGAAAAAGCAAACAGGTATGAAAGAACAGCTGAGCACATGAACAAATGTTACTAATTCCAGATTCAAAGCAAACTGCAAAGATAACTCTGCTGAGCTCAAGACAATGTGGCGATTAAAAAAGTTTGGAAAGACTGTTATTTGCCTTAATACATGAAAGTCAACCATAACAGAAACTGAGCTTCAGCGACAGTAAGAGCAGTGACTTCTGTGGTATCCAGTGTTGACATTATGATCTCTGTAGATGTCTGAACTCATGTGAGGCTCTTTGCAACCATCTAAATTTAGTGTTACTCAGGTATTTGATGGAACTTGAGTCCACTGGAAATTCACACAGTTAATGTGGTGTAAATAAAGAGTGTATTCTCACAACTATTGTCTGAAAGTCTGAACGAATTCAGAGCTGTTAAGAAATATTTTGCCATAATGATGGTTGAAAGTATTATAGCAACAACTCAAAAAGACAAAGATCTTTATCCGGTTTTCCAAGTCCTATAGCAACATCTCTGTATTAAATTTATGAGTTTCTAAGACTGAGGGTAGAGGATTTGCTTCCTGTGGTTTTAAGAAAGCTGCCAAATGGAAGAACATATGGCAATAACTGGTACCTCAGCTTTTAAACATAGTCCAGCAATTTCCAAATTAATTTCTTCATCCTTCCTTCTCACACAGAGCAACCAGCCACACAGATCTTTGTAGCCAGGTATCACTCTGCAAGTAAGTAATTACCGTCTTGTGAACAGTAGTGCTAAGGACTGTCAGGATCCATTTTTAGAGATGCCACACTGTTGGTGTCTTTATGGTTCGTACCTACCTGTAATACCAGAAAATCATGAGATATTTTCTGTATCAAATTCCT
Source organism: Scytalopus superciliaris (assembly GCA_013400415.1). Lineage (NCBI taxonomy): Eukaryota > Metazoa > Chordata > Aves > Passeriformes > Rhinocryptidae > Scytalopus > Scytalopus superciliaris. The sequence continues at coordinate 228,735 of VXBX01005679.1, forward strand.
ACCTGTTCTTCACTGCACTCCTATAAGGTAGGCAGGAGTTCTGACCCCAGCTGACAGAGAGGGGAGGGGGACAGACACACAAGAAAAGTGATGTGCATAGGATGTCCAATCCAGTCTGTGAGAGAACTACAGCTCAAACTAATCCAGGTTGTTTCAAGCTACAAAATCAATTCATAAGGCAATACTGGCTGAACTAACAGCCCAGTGTCACAAAAGCTTGTCCTCCCACACCACTGCTGCAAGTTTGACAAAAGCTCAGTATTGTTACCGTAATAACAGTTACAGTAATTGTTACAGTAATAACACTTGGATAACTCTGTCTGTTTTAACAGAATTTTTAGTAATTATATAGAAGAAATGTTTCTCTCCACTTTGTACTAGGTGGATTAAGGGACACTGAGGATAACAGGGTCTCTAAGGTTAATTGTATTTTATATGTTTTTACTGAAGACAATTTAATTTGGTGTTACCTAGAGAAAAGAAGAAAGGACAACAATCAGACATGCAGCATAGCTAAGAATATTCAGCTTTTTATTCTGCATATTGAAAGCTCAGTTGGTCTGTAAGAAATCGCATTTCTCTGTGACCCAAAGGACATCATAAATAAAATAAAATAAAATCAAGTTATCTTTTATTGTTGAATACCTCTCACAAAGATAAAGGTTGATAGAATTCAGGATAGCAGGGGTTTTAATTGTATTAAAGTTTCCTATATTGCTTTTGTACTAATAGATTCAATAAATACAAATATTGAAATAAGGAGAAAAGAGAAGAGAAGAGAAGAGAAGAGAAGAGAAGAGAAGAGAAGAGAAGAGAAGAGAAGAGAAGAGAAGAGAAGAGAAGAGAAGAGAAGAGAAGAGAAGAGAAGAGAAGAGAAGAGAAGAGAAGAGAAGAGAAGAGAAGAGAAGAGAAGAGAAGAGAAGAGAAGAGGTCGTAGTTTATTTAAAACAGCTGAGCTAATACAATTTTCTTTGAATTTAAATAATTGAACAATGTCTTTTGGTAAGAGTGAAAGTAGAGATAGGATACACACAGCAACCTTCACTGTACTAAAGAGTTAATGTCAAAGTTAATTTTGTGCTTTTCAGATTGCAGGGATGTAAAGCCAGAGCTGGGAAGGATAGATAATTTTTATGCCAAATTAAGGATGACTCTAAAACCTAGTGACCTTTAAATGGGAGGTGAAAATCAAGGATAATTGAGTGGCATGTCTGCTAATTATTTAAAGGAATTAATAATTCAGAAATAGAGAACTCACTCTGACCTGGTCTACAACTGGAGGGGCATATATACAATTCTGATGATCCATCATCTGTCTTGTGACCTCTGCTAAGTTCAGTCTAAGATATATGGGATAAATTAGAGTACTGGAAATTATGGAAAAGGTCAACTTGTAATTGTTGTTCCAATAAGTCAGAAGATTTCAGAGCTGCCACTGAACCAGTAGACATCATGTCATTGGAGACAGAACAGATATTACTACAACTGTGGATTGGAGGTACCCTGACAACTGGGGTATCTGGACATCTCTGGGATGTATCTTAGTGAGTGCCCATCATTTGCTGGTCAACACTGATCCAGATGTCTGCCTACAGGTAGGTGCAAAATATGACAGGTACGATAATGGGTGGGGATTCATCTGAGAAGATATTTATCTTGATTGTATATATACATACCTCTGACTTTGACACCCAAGGCTCTTTTTACAAGCAATATGGTAAAGGTGGCATTGTGTGCACAGTTGATACGGTCTTAATGTAGGTGTGGGAATAGTTCTGATTAGTTAATCAAAACCAGTACAAATCTATCTCAATGGATGCCAAAAACTCCTTGGGGTGATCAATGTTTTGAAGATATAAAATTGTGGATGAGATTAATCTCATAGAAGTCACAGAGATCATATAAGGACCTTGTTAGCATGCTTAGAAATCTAACTGGGGCATGCACAAAAAATTCTACAGACTTCAGAAAAAATTAACCCTTTTCTGCCATTTCAATTTCAAGCAAAGCATTTCCCTTGTCTTTTATGTATAAGTGAGGTTTTGGAATAAAATGGTTTGGGAATGTCAGTGCAAGTTCAGTCTTTAGTTTAACTAACCTTGAATAATGTATTATGTCTGCTTCTGTTTCAGTATTCTTCATGATCTAAGTATCCTTGGGAAAAGTCAGCCAAGATGTGACACATGCATAACAGTAGTCATGAATTTCACAACTTTTTATGCCAATGATATTTAGCATTTATTAAAAACTAGGAGATAATTTTTCTAATGGGCTACTCCTTGGAAAAAAGGGATTTTTCCAGCTCTAACATTGTAGATGTCTACCTAGCACAATGAATTATCTGGGCTGATAATGGAATTACCAGTGTAATGAGATATTTGAGCTAGTTAATGTTGGTATTTCTGCATAGCTTTGCCCCATGTCATGTATACATATCCTGTAAGACAATATTTTGGTGGGATTCAGCTCAGAGATAAGTTTATAAATGTATGTCCCTACTTGTATGTGCCTGTGTGTGAACTGTGTATTTCAGCTGTTACAGTTGGTGGACATCCAAGTGCAGTGGGATAATTTAGGGAAGCATTTTAGACAATGTGGATGATTCCCTCTGACCACCTGAGCTCTATGTAGATTCAACTGTCTGTACTGGCTAGATGAATATGGACTGTAATGAGAGTTTAGACACTCAGATCACATGCAGATATAAATATTTCAACACCTACTTTTGAATGTCCTGGAACTTGAACTATGTCCATCATGTTCATCTGCCCTGATTTACCAATCTGGAAAAGCAGTTGACATAATTTCTTCTCCTCACAAACACATGTGAAAGGGATGAGAAGGAATGCTATGTTGCCTATGAGGAGGGTGTGTGACAGTAATCTTTAAAAAAACAGAAAATCTCACCATATATGGATTCAAGTTGCAACAAGTTCTATTAGTTTAAAGCTATCTGCAGGTTTGACACATGTGAAACAAAATATGAAGAACAAACAGCTTGTGTGTCTCAATAGAATTTTCCATGCCTGTTAATGTGGTGAATCTCCTTAGGGGACCACCTGAACCAACTTGTGTCCTCCAGAAAGGTGGTGGGTTGCAGAAAAGTAACACAGCATGGAGTACAAAACTCAAAACTGCAATTTGATCCCTCCACCCAAAGCACAAAAAATCAATATGCACACTGTATAGAAGAGTCACAAGTCTCTTTCATCTTATACTAGCAAACCTTTCTCTCTCTAAAAGCAAAAGAACACACAGCACCAAAGAGCTCTAATGAATAACTGCGGAGTGTGGATCTGTCTTTTGTTATCAGCTACTGTCACAGAGGACTGTAATTTTTTTCTCTCTCTCTCCCATGATTCATATTTCTGTTTCAAGTTTCTTTTATCTTAAAGCTTCCAAGCAGATATAGTCGATTCATAAATTCACTCAGAAAATACTTTTGTTGGCTTGTGCTTCAGGAGCAGTACATGTTACTTGTTCAGCAGGAACAAATAGCTCTCATAGACTGAAATTCAGCAACTCTCCATAAGGACTTTACAGAAAAATATTGAAAGTTAGATTGAGGAATTGTTGGACCTGAGGTGGGATTAGAATGCCTCTGGTCATATACAGCATTTTATTGCTCTGAATGCTGCATGTATATAATGGATGTGAAATGGGCAGAACACTAAAGAATAGAGAACTGGTGGAAATAAATCTGCTGTAACAAGATCACAACTGGTGTATGATTGTCACCAGGGACATAGGCTGTGTCATTGCTGCCCTCTATCCTCTCTGAGAACAGTTTTGTTACAAATGGTAGGTTAGATCTGCTGATAAACCTCTCCATTCCCTTTTTCTGAAATACTTCCAAAGCTGTTCTTATCAGTGAATTAGAATTGTCACTGGCTTCTGAGGGTGGAAGCACACACTGGGAGTAAGGCAAACAGGGAGTTCTCTTTTATTTATTGCAGTATGCATATACCATGGGGAGCTCAGATAAAGGCATTTGAATACCTTGTTCTTTGTCCCAGAGAAGATGCCTGCAAAACTCCTGTCCCCCAGATTTTGTTAAATCCCTGGAATATGCAGCTGAAGTGTGAGTTAAGCCATTACATACCAAACATCAACAATTCCTCTTTTTGGAAAAACAGAAAAAAGTGCTCTAGGGTAAGGATAGGGCAGACTGGTTTTATTACTGATTAGCAAGAACTGTTGTCTGTGAGAGCTGTGCTGACTGGAATCTTACATTTTGCAAATTTTATTTATCCACAGCAGATGAAAAGAATGATCTACTCCCTTCCCCACTTAAAGACATTTATCAAAAACAGCTGAATTGCACACCTTAACCTCCCCCTGGTACCTCACTCCCAAATTTCCTTTATCTCCCTTCCCACATGCTTCCCATTTTGATTTTTTTTCTTTTTTTTTCTCTATTTCACTTGAATACTAAATACATTGATCTTAAAAACATTATTGTGAGATAGATGTAATGGCCTGAAAGAGGTTTCTACAGTTTATTAAAGACCTTTATTTTCTTCTATAAGGAAATGTTGAGCATACTACGAGTTTAACATTGTCTATTCAGTGAGATATTTTTGCCCAGGCAATCAAGAGGAAAATGTTCCCTCATTTCTCCTGGCCTCTCTTGGTTAGTTTGAAAACATGGAACATGACTGGGACTCAAAAAATATATTGTGAAATTTGGCATATTTTCACCATAAGGAAAAAAAAATCCCAAATAATGACATCACTTTATATAAATAAACATAACATGCTTCTAAAGACCATAGGCACATGTCTTCTGTTTGAATTTCTTCTATCTGGTCCTTCATGTGCACCCAGAAATAATTACACCGCATATTACAACATGATGCCTGTGTTCTCCAGAATGGGATGATCTCTCTGTTTCTAAAGCAACATGGATATTTCTCCATGAACTATTAACATTATTATTTTTTATTTATCAATGGAATATTAATATCAAGTGTCCGAGAAGACCATATGAGATGGAAGTCACTGAAGTGAGTGTGTCTGAGCTATTTGTTTACTCTGCAAACCAAGGAAGTTCTTGCTGCATTGGATACACTTGCTTTCCTTTCTTTCCCAGTTCAGAGATTTCTGGCAGCCACGGGAAAAAAAAATGACAACAGTTGTTGCTTTAAATTGAAACTGAGATTTAAGACAACAATCGAGAGCTATGTCCAAATGGCCAATATAAAAATTTTTTTTGCTCTAGAATGTATCCTTAAGCAGTTTTCTCTTCAATGATGGAAAAAAAAGGTGGGTTCACTTATTAGCAATGATGTAATTCTTATGAAGAAAAATACTGGTTTATTGCAGTGAATTTCACTGAATAAGAACCACAGGGTCTCTCTGACTTTAGGGCATGTATGTAGGGCTTGAGAAAACATCTACCGATTAGTTTATTTAGAGGAGTTACTGAAAGATTATGACTTATTTGCTAATTTGAATTTTAAGTGAACAGAAAACAGGGTTATTTTTAAGCTAAACTTCATGTAGCTGCATTTGAGCAGCCTCAGAAGGAGTAATGGCTGAGGAAGACAATCCTTGAAGGAATTAATTTTGCAAGTCATAAAATGAGTTCTAATATTAAAATTGTCACAATGATAATTAACATGATAAAATGTTTTAATGAAGAGGGGGAAATGAATAGCTGTGCTCCAAAATACTGCTGCAACAAGATGAATATTGTTGATATTGTCAAGGATCTGTTTTATGAGAGTGGTCTCTGTGTCTTCTTTCATTAGCACAAAATAAATAGTGGTTTAAAATGACAGATGCTCTCCAAGAGTGTTTCATATAAGACAGGATTGAGTTAAAAGTCATAAATTTAATTCTGGTTTAAATTCTTGAAGCAAGCTGAAAAAGGGTGCATTTAAACCTGGGCCAAAAGCTCTTAGAGATCTGTTTCCAAATGTGCCTTGTGCACAGACTTTCCATGTAACACCAGTATTGGAAATTATTATCTTTCTGTATTGATCTATTATGCAAAAAGAATATTTTTTCCTGCATTGTTTTTCCATGTGGCCTCCAATTTATTGCAACAGGACTTTCTTTTACCGCATAAGTTCAATATATAGGATAACAGGAATAATAAGTGCAATTATGTTCACTCATTCAACTTTTTAATAGGAATGTTTTTGATTGTGAGTATCAGCACGCAGAATCAGGGGCAGCCAGGATCATTTAGTCTTTCATGTACCCAATGTGTAATATTTTGCCTTTAGAATGTCATCTTCCCTGAATGGTGGGAATCATCTTCAAAAGATTTGAATCTTCAAATTACTCATGGAAATAATTCCTGCAAGAAAATTAACAACAGTGTTAGATGTTTGGGCCAGGAGAGCTATGACATCTTGAAATGAGAATGCACTGAGTTCATTTTATCTGACCAAATTAGGTGTGGATCTAAATGAATGCAGCCTTTCCTCCACGTAAGGTAAATGAAGGGAAATAGGTGCTCTTAGGGTGCAAATGCTCATTCCCCAAACCATATGTTTACAGCAGCACTCCAAAAATTCCTATACCTCTCTTTTCAAAGACAAAACCTTTGAGTGACAAGTTCAAATGTAAATGTGTGTTTTATACTTTTTGGTTAGGTGAGTGCTATTCCAAAGGGCAACTGCAGGTCTGAGTCAGAAGGCAAGGGAAAAAGTCTTTTCAGTTCTGGGGTCATTTTCATCCTTTCCAAGTCAATGGCATAACAGAAAAATATAAGGATCCTTTCAGTCTCCTGGCTTTGGATCAAGCCTTCTTTGGACTCAGCTAGTCTCCAGGCAGCTCTGATCCTTACATCATTAAGACATGATGATACAGCTTTTAAATGTGAAGTCTATAAAAAACTGTATGTAAGGACTGGACAGCCAAACAGCTTGCTGGAAGATAAAGGCACAATCTCTTGTAGAAGAACACCAAAAATAAACAACATACTGCAAATTATTCACAAAAAAAAGGTATCTGGGATAAATTTTGACAGAATTAGATTTTTGCAATAATAATTATAAAAAATGTATCTTCTACAGCTCAGACTTTGCCATGTGTACTGAAAAGAGATTTTTCTATCCTTTGTAAAAATTAAAGACATCCCTGAAGTTCAACAGAAATAATTGAAAGTTTAAATTAAATCACAAATTTAAAAACAGACATAAATGACCGCAATTCAATGGTAAATTTAAATTAAGTTGGGACAAGGCATAAATGTGTTTGGATAAAAAAATGATTGAAAATTTGCTGCTAAAAAAAAAGACAATCTATTAATCAAAACAAAAGGGAAAAGACCTGCAGAGGCAGACTAGAGAACGTGATCTGGAAGGAATAATGAGAAGGATATCATCCAGGTCATAATATTAATCTAGATAATGGAGAATTAAAAAAGTTAAAAGAGGAACCTTGAATGTGAACTATACTTAATTCAAAACCATTGAAGCAAGTGAAATGCATGGGTAATGTAGCAGTAATGATGTCTGGAATGTGCAAAGACACTAATTGCAGTATTCTTTGCTAATTAAAGAACCTATAATTATAGCAAAAGGATTTTGAAAACTATCTTGTTACAGCACTAAGACAATGTCATGTAAATTACTTTCTCTGTGCACACAAAGGTGGAGTTCCACTTCCACAAGCACCTATCACGGATGTCAGGCCCTTCAATAATTAAATTAACAGAATATAAGCTGGTGATCAAATGCCTTTATACAGATGAAGACAGGAACAGATTTTGTCACTTCTCCATTTCTTTGTGCTCACTTTGTCATTTGAGCTGAAAGAACAACTCAAGTGGCCCCAGCTCATGGATTCATGCCTGTAGTTTTCCCCTTATAACTCCCATTTGTACCTGAATCAATGTAGAAAAAGTCTTAGGAGCTTATAACAGACTTTGAAATTTTTCATATATTTTCTTACTGTTTCTTCCTCTTTTCTTCACATAGGAATCTATGTCTCTGTTTTCATTTTCAGCTGCTTCCTTCTGTGTTGCTGGAATTAAATCAGCATAATGTACTTTGGTTATCATCCTTAATATCAGCAGAACCATGCAGAAAAGGTGTTTGGGGAAAAATGTTTCCATTCTTACTTCACTTGAGTCTCTGTGTTTAGCTCAGTATGTTGAATCTGTCTGATTGACATGGGATATACTCATAACCCTCGTAATTAGTTGATGGAGGCCAGCTGACGTAAAGGTCACTTGTGGGACATAGCATTAATGTAATTCTCTTCCTTGGAGAGAGTGGCAAACAATTATCTCCATGCTAGGATTTAATTGGATTGATATCTAGTGTTCCAGCACTGGCAGCTGCCCCCAGGATGAATATTTTTTGATATATGCAATTACATGCCATCATAAGATTGTTGGTGATTAATGTCAGCCCTTCAGAACTGTCACCCAGAAAGGGAAATAAAGGCAGAGACTGGTGTTCAGGCCTGAAAAGATAATGATGACCCTGGAGCCTTCAGTGTGGCTTCTGATAAAAGCACAGTTTCTTGAACTACCTCAGGGCAATGGTGGTGTAGATTTAAAAGCAGCCTGTTTTATTAGGTCTCCATTTGTTACATTAGTAATCTCAGTAGGAAACACCTAACTCCTTTTGAAAAAGGTGTCAGATGAGCTAAAGAGAAGTAAATGAGAACTTAATTGAACACATGAGAGTCACTTATAAGCTTAGCGATGAAAGAACAACAATGGTGTCCAGCAAGAGAAATGGCTCGTGTCTCCAGAGTTTGTGCGAGATGGATGATCACAATGGTGGGCATCGTTAACTAACCATGTGCAAGCACAGCACAGTGAGCAGTTGCTTCCCTTGGTCGGGGATGCAAACCCTGTCACGGATCCATCAATGTCAATCTTTTACAGGGATCAATCTAGAGGCTTGATTTTAAAGAGTTGTCAGTGATCGCCCTGGATGTGGTATCCTGGGAAACATTTGCCCACATGATCCTCGCAGGTCAGGCTTCTTTGGTTAATATCTCTTTTGGCTAGAGAAGAACATTGATTGTCTTTTGCTTGAGTATCTGGTACTCATTGAGTGCAAGTTCTTGATTTGTTGTGGTTGGAAAAACAGAATATATCCTAATAATAATAGACTTACGGACTTAGATCATTGGCCTGGATCACTGATAATGATGCAACTGGTACATTTGGAAACAAATAGAATATGCACCCAATATGGATGAGCCTTCTTTCAAGTTTGCCTTATGAAATGTGAGGGATAATCAATTACTTTTTTTTAATTTATGTTTTAACTCTATGTTACAAAGTCAATGCTCAGTTGCAGTCTGTTGCACTGCTCTCATTTCCTTCATCAGCCAAACTTTTTCAGCTTGTTTGTCAAGATACTGAGTTAGCTTGAAGACCTTTTTTCAGTGCTAAGTGATGTTAAATATTTTACCATCCTTTATATTTTTATATTAATTGAACCCCTTGTTTGCTGCCATTATTATTAATCCATTATTTTGCCCAGGATCAGTATCCAACTTCCAAGGATACAATTCCCGAGTAATTTATTCTTTTTTAAAATGTTTGTAACTTTAATTATTTCGAGTCTACATCTTTAAGAAAAGGATCTATCTTGTATTATCTTTCTAACTATTTGCTACATCATGTCAGAAACGCACTGAAGACCAAATCACTGGTAGAACAGGTCGACAAAGTTACATCAAATGAAGAGATATATTTTTAATTAGAGTAAGCCCTGTACATTTTACAGTAGTGAAACAAAGCAAGCAGTGTACACTCCACACTATCAGTTTCTGTTTCATCAAGTATTACCATGAAGAAAACAGAAATATTTCATTAACACTCAAGAAATTTCAAGATTTATGTCATTTTAAGATGTCCAGTGAATCATTGTACAACACAAACAATGAGCATATAACAACTGAAGAGTCAGGTGCTGAAAAGTTCACAACCAACCAATTAGAATGAATTATTGTCCAATCAAAGTTTTGACCTCTTACAAATCACAAATGCCCTTAAAAAGAGACAAATTCCATCTGTGCACCATTTTCAAAAGGAAAGAACAATCGCAACAAAACAAGTATTTTCAAAGAAAATTATAATGAGCAGTTTGTCTAACACAAATCAAACTCATCAGGATTAAGTTAATTCATGTTAGTAGGCACTCTGAGGTGGGGAAGCTGATAGAGATATGCGTCACTGATTGTTCCTAATCTAATTAATCATAATTTTGTGGCACAATTCTACTTGCAAGGTATAACATAACAGCTGGTGCTGTCTGTGTCCTTGAGGTTCTTGAAGGTACCAGCCTACCCTGGAATGACAGGATAAGCTTTGTCCCATTTTAGGATGGGAGATGAACAACTGTTGGTAAGATCTAAGTCTCTGAAATACATAAAGTACCTCAGGCTGATGAAGGTATTGAGGGTATAACCTTATATGAGGCCAAGAGAAAATTACTTTCAGTGCTATATAACTTACTTTTATTTCTCTATGTATAAGAAGTCAAGGACAGTCTCATTCTCAATGTGATTAAAAACTTCACTGTACACTGTAACTCCTAGGAATTAGCATACCTAAATCATGGAACAGATGTCCTGGAAATTTTCCAGACATCATTTAATCTTCAACACATCTATTCAGCATTCTGTGTTCACAGTATTAGAGCAAGAGATCTAATATGCTACAATAAAAATAAGCAAAACTTACAAGCCAAACAGTTTTACTGCCATTTGAAACCACAGTGTGACTCAGATTCTTATTTCTAAAGAAACAAAGAAACAAAGGTACTTCAAATTTAAAATGAGTTAAAATTTTTTTAGCTATTGTTGTTATCTTTCATATTTGCTTGATTTGCTTTTTAGAATGAGATCGACACTGCAAATACAGGAACGATAATCTACAGTTAACAATTTCATTATTTATTAATTATACTTTCAATGTTATTCAGTATAATATATACTGAATGGCCAAGTAAGTTGGCTGCACAATTATTTATTTATGGAGTCAACATAGCTAGCCCATGAGTAGCAGCATTATGGTTTCCATTCTTAATACCAAGTCACTAGGAAAATACATCACTATGTAAACAACACTGTGTGTAATTACTCTGCCTGAAATCCACCAATTTCTTACCTCAAGATACATGTCCACTGCCAAGGATGTCAATGGGACCTGTACATTTATATGTGGAGATAAAAGAGAAGCCTTGTGTTTTACATGTGATGGAAGAAATGTCAAGGTTTCAGAGCTTGTTTCTGCATATATGTGCAGCTTAGCCCCCAAAAGTTGTTTGCAGTAAGATTTGATTACCATGAGTAAGACAAGAAGTCAGATAATCACATTAGTCTCCAGAAAATACAGTTATTCAGATCTCCCTAGTTTGCACCATCAGAGAACATGCTAGCAATGACATCTGTATTTATAAGGTACCTGGCTTTCCTTGAATATGTATAGAGTGACAAGATGTTCTCATCCATTTTTAGATATTTTAAAAAATAAGTCTCTCAAGGGGACAAGAAAAAAATTATTAGCTCAAGATTTGTAATTATACATAATGTCTTTGACTCCCAAGTCGGGCACATTGATCCACAGTGACTCAAGACCTATCCACTCATTTTTATGTTAACTTGTTTAATGCAGAGCCTGAAGACATTTTTGAAACATTTGTCACTACTTCGAGGTATTTGCATGAATTTTAATGCTTATTAAAGTCAGGTATTAATAATAATAGCTAGAACCAGCTGTAGCAGAGTAGACAAGAGAAGGCTATCAGCCATTATGAGGAGTAGGACACTGTGATTATATGGATGATTATAGTTAGATTTATTGCTAATACAGTATCTCAGTATTGCTAATGCAGTATCTAAATAACAACTCTATCACCTATTACAATGGATTTAAATATCAGGTTGTGGTTCCTTCTGTTGAGTCACGAGCTTCGGTGAGATCCCCTTGCTCAGAGCAGGCTGGGTGCAGCTTGGTCCTCTTAGTCTCAGATGTGGCCGACATTCTGTGTCTAAAGGGTTATAATTATAAGCAGATTCAGGTAGAAACATACAGATTTGCAGTCTTTGGTCTGCATAATTCACAGCTACAGAGCAACAAAGCACTATGGAGCTACTTTTGGATTTTATCTCCATCTTTGACTAGATCTTAGCACTTTTTACTCACCTGTCCAAAAGTGAGTGTTCTAGTCTTCTGGCTGGACATACCCTGCAGACATCTCTTCCATGGGAGAATCCAAACAGAAGCTTCCTGCAAACTCAGGAGGTCAATTTGGTCACAGCTGGCCCAGTCTCCAGCAACATTTTATACCCTTTTGCCCGCTGATGTGCACCAAAGTCAATAGCAAACACCTCAGCTCCCCCATCATTGGAAGGCATTAACTGTGTGAGCATCCACACAGTTCCTTCTGCAGTTCCCACCTGGGGCAAACAACATGTGTGGGGAGGTGTCTGCATGGGAAGAACTCAAAAACCCAACTATCTTTGATGGCCATTAGAGTAGCTCCACTGTGGGAGATAGTATTGATACTTTTAATGCACAATTCTATAATGTACAACAGTCAAATTGAGTTACCTCTTCTTAACCAATGTTTTGCATGTTCTTGACTATATATTTGTCTTGGCAATGCATATCTAAGGCTTTCTGTCATCTTTACATTGCAAGTCTTCCACTCACTGCTCATTTATTTCTCATAATTTGCTTTCAAAGTGTGTGTGCTAGAGGGAAGTGTGGACTCTTCAAGTCATGCAACACATATATCTTTAGTAACCAGTATAAAGTATGAGTTAAAAAACCCTTTCTATACCTGCAGAGTAAGTTCAAACATTATTAGCAGTTTTTCATGCATTTATTCTTCATATATTTTGTAACTACTTCTTTCTTTCTGTTTCAGTTGTGCTCAGGTTGGTTCCACATTTTCCTCTCCCCAGCCCTTGCTAAGGAACAGCAGGAACTTTTCCTCCTCAAAACAACACCTGATGAAAGGCTAATATTAGGTGATTTATTTATATAAAATAGATAGGAGCTCATGCTAGAAGATGCTCTCTTTATTCCTGAAGAAAAAAAAAAAAGGTTTAAAATATCTTAGATATCTCTGACACAGACAAATAACAAAATAAATTACACAGAAGTCATAAAATTAAGAAAACTCTTTGTTTTCCTAATCAACGATGTTTGAGTGACCCTCTTCACATAAAGGAGAATAAGCTTTATGAACCTGCTCTCAGTGACTCACATCCATTCTCTGTGGCCCACAGAAAGCTTTTCACTGTTGTTTTTCTCCTGTGTCCTGCGAGTATACTTCTACTGACAGTGTAAATGTCCAATGTATGACAACAGGCAATATGTGGCATGCTGGAAAAGTGTTCTCAGCCTGCAGCATGCTCCTGAAAAATCCCCAGGGAAAAAAGGATAGCCAGACATACACTGAATAAATTCATATGCAGTGCCTGTGAACACTCTCCATTACTATCAGCCGGCAGCAAGAGGTGACAGTGGATGGACCATGATTTGAGTAGTCAGTGTGAGAATGGGAACCTCAATTGTCCAAAACCAGTATAGCAAACTGCATTATCTGCCCATGGAAAGGTTTTGATACAGGAAGGGTGTCTGTGAGAAAAGGTCATGGGCTGTCCACTTGATCCATGAGCTTAGTTATTTTATTTCTCCTCCCATCCTGCTGAGGAGGGAGGGTGAAACTGGGTGGGTTTATGGCAGCTGGCCAAAGTTATCCACACAAATTAATCTCTGTAGAAGATGAAAAACTGTTTAATTCTTCCAGGAATATCAGTTGTGTGATGCTTCAGTATTCATTCAGAAGGAGATTACTTCCCTTTCACTCTCAAAAATGAAAGCATCCAACAAAGAAATCAATTCTAATGTGACAATTCTATAGAATGGGAAGACAGTCTCTCAAGAATTGAAAGGTCTTTAATTGAATCTATATTAAGTAAAGGCTAGCTTTGAGTTTGGATTTTCTCCTTGTTAAATTATGTCTGATACAATAGCAGGTGCCTCCATTTCTTTAGTTGTATATCTCAATGTGCAAATATTGACCCCAAGGCAGGTTTATCAAAGCTGATTTCATTTTCAAATTTTTTTTCAGGATAATCAACAAACAAAACCAGCTGTTGTGCCCAGCTCTGCCTACATATTTCCAAATGTTTCCAATCTTTGTTTGCTGATGAAATCATCCTCTTTCCACTATCTGAAATGCTGTTCAAGATTTGCTCTTCTCAGTTCTTGACTACGGGTACTCCAAGATCTCAAAAGATAACACCATTATTAATGTAAATGTATATGCCCTTACAACAAAATATAAATGCTTAGTTTATCAATAGGCTGGTTTTTCAGGTTAACAACTTTAATTTATTCACATCAAGGTAATGCCACTGAATTCAGTGTAAGTATTTAAGAGATATCAGAAATCATTTCTTTTAGATCTGATCCTGAAGTTGTCCACATTTGCAGGAGTAATACACTGATAAAGCGTGGCGAACTACAATATGTCCACTACCCTTCAGCTGCAATTGGAGAGAGGAAAAATATCCACCCAATTCAGGAACTGGTTTTGGTTAAACACCATCTAGTTCTTCTGGACAAAATATAGGTACAAGAGAGTTTCATTACTCTTTGCCTCCCTGGTTGCCTGTGAGCAAGGTGCATGCTTTGAAAAACCTGCAATCATCAATATGGGGAGATTTGGTACTTGAGTAAGGTGTGTTACAGTTGTACTTAATTTGGACAGGTATCTCAGGTAAATGTCAACCTTTTGGGTTGAGCTTGTCTCCTCTTCTATGGTCTGGGTAGGGTTAAAAGTTGCCTTTTCCCTAAAATCATTGAGAAATGCAAATAAATAGCAGAAACTGAATGAAGTAAGGATGACAATATAGTGGGGGGTTTTTTTGTGGATTTCTCTGTGATCAACCTGGAAATCTTGCTCCTGGAGAGAGCATAAACATCACAAAGCTAATGACTAAAGCACTCAAATATCAAAATTAAAGGTGATCTCAAAATATATGTCTTATATTTTGAGATCATCTTCAATATTTTGTTGTATATAAATGTTAATCTAATAAACCCATTATTTTCTTCCTCTACTCTTGTTAACAGAAGGTAGAACTGGAAAATAAAACATGTTTGATTCTTCTCTAAATTTACTTAGTCTGTAAATTATATGCCGGAAGATATTTATTACTTATTGGATTAACTTGACTGTAATTAAGAAAACAGTTGGTTTGTGTTAAGCAAAAGGAATTAAAGTTAAACTTTGAAAATATTATGGAGCTGTATTTGATGTAGCATATAGTGTGTTTTCTCTAAGACTGTGAAGAAATTCATTATTATCTCTCATAAAGCATTCCAGAAGAATTAACTTGCAGCTTGTGACCCCAACTATACATGAAAGTAGGAAATAAATATATCACTGACATTTCAGGCATTAGTTCTACTTCAGAGAGGAGCTGTGAAGGAAAATGAAAATGCAAATAGAAGTCAGGATTTGTATATATTTATTTTTCAGCTGGTGTGTTTTTACAATAAAAATATGACAGCTATAATTATACTTAGTTCTTATAGGAGGAGATCTAGACCTTTGTCTGAGACACTGAAAGGTGGAATGCACCTTTGGAACAGAAAAAGAGTTGTTACTGATGAGTCAAAAGCTGAATGACACCTCAAAGCAGCTAAGAAGCCACGTAAACTTTTAATGTCAAGTTCAAACTGCAACATTTCAATATTGATATTCCTAAAGAGAGAAAAAGCCACCAACCAATCAATCACTACCAGTATATCTGTAATTAAAACCAGCAAATCTTTAAATTAATTTTGTCCTGAGAGAGGATAACGAAAGAATAACAATAAATCAATAACACATAAATAATAAAAAAATCACCCATGTGATCTAGTGAAGACATTGTATTTACCTTAATCCCACATAGGGCTGGTGAACTTGAAAAAACCGCATGCTAAAACCCTTATTGGTATCACCTTGGATTAAATTTGAATATTCTGGTTCAGTAGATTCTCATCGATGCACGATTAAGGCGAATTTAATGTTATAGTTTCTTTATTGTTGTTTTGATTTATTTGCTTTCATTACCCACAGTCAAAAGTCACAATCACTTGGCTGACCTAGAAGTCCCTGTCTTGAAGCCAAGTTCCTGGTGAATTCAGACTCCTTTTCCTCTTTGATTATTGCTCCATCTGCCATTCACAGTGTCATGCAAGACTGAGATGGAAACTACCTCCAGTCCATCTGGAAGAGCTTCTACAAGATGATTATGTCTTCATACTTCTATTTGTTTTAGTAGGGTTTGCCACTGAGTGACTTATCAAGTCTTTTAGGAAAGCAAAGAAATTATGCGATGATTTTGAATGGAATAAATGAAGGATTATGAAAAAAACTTCACATTGAAGTCTTAATCTAAAGCTCAGAAAACATTAGAACTGTGGCATAAAATACAGAAAAAATATTATAAATAGCCAAAAAAAAATGATTCCTAGCCTTTTCTCACCAATAAGCAGCATGTTTGCTGCTTCTATTTACATTCAGTTTTCACTTGAACAGACTGCTAAAAACAGGTAGATTGAAATACCATTGAAAAATGAAGCTTCCATTTTAAATTTAAATTGAATTTTTGTATTACATACCTGGTTCCTACCAGAAGCCTGTTAATCAAAATTGAAGATACTAAATTCTATTACTATCTGACTCCATTAAGCTCAACAATGTAAGTGAAATTGAGTGGCAGTGATTTCAAATTTAGATCCTTTAGTCTTCCTATATGCACATAAATGAGAATGTGTTCTCCCTGTTTATTTTGTTGTTCAGATCAGCTGAAGAAGGTAAAACTGTTCCTAGCTGGTGAACTGAGATAGCCACATCTCAGTATCACAAATCTGAAACCTATAAAATACCTTAAAGCTATAATATATTCAATATAACATGTCAGGTTTTGTTTTGTTTTGCTTTTTTATTTTATTTTAGGGCTACAGATCTTCATTTTTACCTCCACAGGTGGCAAAAAATCTGCAATCAAAAGTACAAAAGTTCCAGAGTCTTATATTTGTATCCTTCTATCCATTATAACAGATTCTAACAATGCTGCATTTAAAATAGAAAGAGTATTTCTAATACTCTGAGTCTCACAGCAATATGGTGGACAGAGGGACAGTCATGGGAATGATTTAGTGGTGGAAAGAGGGGGAAAATACATAAATCAGTTGTAAGTCCCAAATACCAACAACACTGCTGTTTGTAAAGGGAGTTTGACTGAGCATGAAGACAGCCTGATGAAGAAGCAGCAAATTAACTCTGATCAGTCCAGCTCTGCAACAAAAAGTAATACATTTGTGTTAATGTTGTGTTAGGGACAAACTGATTATCCTTTCAGAAGGGGAAGATTCATTGGCTCAAGCAGAGCAATGCTTCTGTGATTATGTGCTTTTAGGACACAAGGACAAGAAATGGCTGTGTTTGGCCATAGCAAATCCCACTGAGCCTCAGCCTCCTGCCTCCAACAGATGCCAACAATGGACATCCAGAAACAATATAAACATTGGAAATCATGTCACATTCCCAGCATATGCTCCTAGTGAGGGCTTTGCAAGGCACGAGTTACAATCACAGAGCCACAGAATGGTTTGGGTTGGAAGGGACCTTCAAAACCATCTAGTTCCAACCCTCTGCCATGAGCAGGGGCACCTTCCACTAGCCCGGGTTGCTCCAAGCCCCATCCAACCTGGCCTTGATATAACCTAGGTTACATCTGCATGTTTCAGATCCCAAATTGTACCTAGCCATGGGCACAGCCATACATCCAGAGGTAAGCTGAGGATCTCCTCACAAAAACGAGTGCCTGACACATATAGCCTGCAAGGTCTCAAATGCAATCAAGCTCTAAGTCTATTTAAAATGCTTACTAAAGTCACAAATTAACATAGCTAAATTTTATTAAAAGTAAACAGCACTCCAAATGGGATCCTTAAATTAAAATGTCTCTGTAAAACAGGCTTGGCTTAGAAGAAACTATTTAGATTAATAGGCTGTACCAAAAAAAGCTTGTTAGTGTTTCTAATTTTGCAATATATATTAATCAGAGGTGACTGTTTTCTGAACTACCAGAAGCACAATTCCATGCAAATTAGTTCAATTAAAATGAATTAATCAGCTAGTTGTTCTTTTTTTTTTTTTTTTTTT
>VXBX01005679.1:246948-298775 GCA_013400415.1 Scytalopus superciliaris
TTCTGTCCCCCAGGAATCAAAGCTTCTTGCTTTGGGTCAAAATGCATCAGTGGTACTGACACAATTTAGTATTCAGGAATCTGGTTGTCGTCAACCTCTGTGATATTTTTGAGTATCAAACAGAAAGAAACACTAGCAATAGAGAATGACAAAGAAAATTAGCTATAAATTTTTGTATTGACCATAAAAAAAAAAAAATAAGATACAGTTCAATCCTAAATGAACATATTTACTAGGTGTATATAAGGACTGATAGGCTAGTTACCCTCAAAGGTTATCTCCAGAACAGACTATTAATCCCTGTAGCTAATTTGACCAGGCGCTATTCAAGGTACATCTGCTACATATACAGCCACTAAATGTATCCATACTAGTAAACAAGGTTCAAGGAATGACAGATAATTGTCCACATTGTTCACTTCTCACTTTACATCCCATTTACAGCCAGGAGCAACTAGCAGGCAATATTTGCAAATGGTGTGAGTGGAAGCAAATAGTAAAAAAGAGTCATAATAGGCAACTTGGATATGGACATCCAGTTTTGGGAGGGAAGAGAGCAGATTGAAGCATGTGGATGTGATTTTTTTCATGCTTTTTGGCTCCTGGATTCAAAACCAAGTCCTGATCAGTTTTATTTGTACCACAGTTGCAAAGAGTTCTGGAATTTTTGTTTATTTGCTTGTTCTTGGTGTTTTGGTCTTTTTTTTTTTTTTCTGCCAAATGTTTGGCACTGATTGTTTCAATAACCCAAGGTACTTTTATAGAACTTTTCTATAAGCAAAATTGTGCCTATAAAAGGTTTTCCTGACACAATATTCAAGTGACTTTGTCATGCTCTGAAATGGCAAAGCTTTGCAAGCAGAACTTTTTAAATGTAGATGTGGCAATTGGAGTTCTGATTAGGTTCTGGCAGTTATTGAAAAACAGAGTACAGTGAACACTTGTAAAGAGTCTGTAGACTGGTTACAGGGTGATTATGCCATTGTTCTATACAGCAATTACACTGTGAAACACTGACTCAGTCCTTCTCTAAACAGACAAGTTCATTATGTGCTCATATAAAGTCAACAACTGTAGAATCATAATTAAATTTGGCAACCTGGAAATTTTTGAGCTTCAAAGACGTCTGGAAAAAGGAGTATGGCTTTTACTCCATGGAATTTTATTGCAGGGCAATCTCTCATGCTTTAAAATGTGAAGATCATTATGGAGTAGTCATTATCTGCTTGGGTTTTTTTTTCCAGTACAGGAAATATCCAGAACAAAATGTGAGAATTTCAGAGGCAATGGTGTCTTTGTCAGAGACAGATGCCTTAAAAAGAAACCAAAAAACCAAATAAACAAAACCAGCAAAATAAAACTCCACAATTCTGAGCTGAACAAGTAAGTGATGGAATAATCACCTCTGCAAATAATCTTAGTCCTGATGAAAACCAGTAAAAGACTTTTTTATCCATAGATATTAAAACTTTTTATTGCCAAATCTGTCTCAGTCACCTTGTCATAAATCTGGGGGAAAAAAAATTAAAATGGGTGAAAACATTGAGAAATGTGGCAAAACTGAGATTATACTTTTAAGGAAATTGATTCTTTCTAGTAATTAGCAATAATGAAGTGCAAAATGTGTACGCAAGCTGTAGTTCACCAGAAAGAGAAATGCCTTTATTTCTCGTGAGATTTGTACAGGTTTGGGGTTTGCAGGGCACTTCAGTTACATTTGTTCAGATAATCTCAGGTGAGCAGCTGAATCTGTGATTACAAGACCCACAGCTCTTTCAACCTCTGACAAAGTTGTTGTCCCTCAAACAGACTCAAAGTATTTGAGTTTGTTTGACAAGACCTACATCATTTAGCAATTTGCTGAGGGGTCGAGGTAATGAAGCTGCACATGGATTTAAAGTGACAGATCCAACCACCTGTTTCCAGTCTCACTCTGTACAGACAACATGAAGGGTCTTGAGAGGGTTGTGGTGGTGGCTCTCAAGGTACAGCATAGAGACACAGGCTGATGATACCTGCAGTGGTTGCCCTGCTGTATTAAAAAATAAAATAGATATTATTCTAAATTAACTCTCTGGTGAAGTTAAAGACATTTCAAGACTTCCAGGGTGACTCAGAGATATGCCTCTAAACAGGCCA
Source organism: Scytalopus superciliaris (assembly GCA_013400415.1). Lineage (NCBI taxonomy): Eukaryota > Metazoa > Chordata > Aves > Passeriformes > Rhinocryptidae > Scytalopus > Scytalopus superciliaris. Next base: position 249,088 of record VXBX01005679.1, read on the forward strand.
CAGCATTAAAAATACTGGATGTGACTTATGACCAAAGAAGGAAATTGAAGCTGGATTCTTTTAGGATAGACCTGGTCCGACATGATTTCTGAACATTCAGACAGAAAATTAATCTTGTACTCTCTTATTCCTGGTCAGGGCCATTTATCTAGAACAGTTAAGTATTTATTCCCATTTATACAGTACTCCTGTACAAGATCAGGCTATTTAAACTATTTTAGTACAACTTCATAAAATATTATAATCATACACCTATTTCTGACTTTCTAAAATTGTAAATACAGAAGAGAGATCTATAGCTTGCTCCAAGAGGTCTATCAGCAAGGGGGACTGATATATATTTTACATATCCAGTGCAGATCCTTTCTCCATGGCAGTGGAGATCTCCAAAGAAATTCCACAAGTACAACGTCTTTTTGTAAGACACAAATTTGTACATATTTCCAGACTTCTTTACAAGTGCTTTATCAGTGTAGAGGAGGAAATTAATTTCAGTATTTTGTATATCAAATATGACAAGTGCTAATAAGCTTGTCTGTTCACAACATTTTAGATTGCTTAGAAGTAGATTTTATTTAGAGAATGTAACAAACCAACACTTTGCTGGGAAAATGATTTGTACTAACAGATGGTGGGATAGGTTTTGTTGCTTTCTCCCCTCATTTCAGGCTCTGTATTGATCATGACAGACATTTCAAGGCCAAAACCCCAAAGGTTTCACAAGCTTATCTGAAATATTAGACCTAAGTAGGACCCAAATCTGCTGTCACTGCCTGGCCAGAGCCCTGATATGTAGGGTGGCCAGTGGAACAGCAGCAGTATAAATAAAATCGTGTATCAACTAAGGTTGGTTTTCTGTGAACATCTTGTGGAGTTTTCAGAGATTTGGGCAGGTGTTGCTTCCACATTAACTTCTTGGCTGGATTCCACAGCAAAAGAACTGCAAGAGTGATGTCCCCCATCCCCGCAGTGCTGCTGCATTTGACCTGATACCTTCCCTGGAAGGGGCACCTGCCTTTGGCCCTGCAGTGAGTTTGGTACCATCTCCATTTGCATGGACACTCTTTAGCACCAGTGGGGCTGCACCAGGGCTCCTGCATCCACAAGGCTTTTGGGAGTGCCTTCCTGAGCCCTGGGGAACACCACAGAAGATAAAAGATTATATTGAAGGTGGATTTGCTGTCCTTCTCTCCCCACAGAATAGTGATGTAAGAAAAAGACTGGTTTTCACCTGCCTGTTGCATATTTTTGCTTTCTGCCACTGTTATGTAGCATTCCCTTTCCATATTTAAAGCCATATTCTATTTCATTTTCTAAATCTCTCCTTCTGTAGAGCGTGTAACAATAAATAAACTTTATGGTTTTGCCTAATCTGAATTGGATCTGTCACATCTGGAGAACCAGTTTACTGCATTTTTGAAGAGCTTATTTTTGTCTTTGGAGATGTACAAACAGAAAAATGTGTGCAAATGGCAAATGGCAAAATGCCTGGTCTGATTAACAGAGAGCCACTGCATAGAAATTTCCCTGGTGAAACACAGCCAAGAGGTTCAAAATTCAGTGAAGCTGGGGAATATAAAAGCTCTTAGCACTCTATAATGCAGTGGAAAGCAATCAGTCTTTGTCAACACAGAAACACCTATTTAAGTAATTAGAATATTCAAAGGAAGGAGTTTCTTTGTTCCTTTTTTATTAAAAGAAGAAAACAACTAAATAAGAATTCATTACTAATCATCATCTTCTTGCCAAACAGTGTGCCTCAACTGGAAACAAAGCTGATAGAAAATACAAGGGCAGTGAACAAATTAATGCAACAGCAGTGAGAAGATTTATACAAGTGAATATAAGATAGGGGGAGAAAAAGAATTAAATTAATCAGGAGAAGCATCAGATGTCTGAAGCATGCCACAGAAACTGGGTTTCACACAGTCCTTTGACAGAAATTATTTCCTCCATATATTTTCAATATCTTCTCCTCCAATGTTAACTTTTACTTTCCATCTTGTCTTTCCAGAAATTATGTAAATTTGTAAAAACCGTATAACTGTAAATTAAAACTTGATAGTTTCTAATTAATTTTACTTATATTTTTTATTATTCTGACAAGTGAATTTCCTTCTGCCATTTGCAATACCATTGGGTTTGGTTTCTTTGTTAGCTCTGTTTTTATTTTTTGCTTTTCAGGTTTAAAATTTCACACTGGTTCGTGTTTGCTTTTATCTCGGTAGTCTAGAGATTTCCCATGCTGTGGCCAGGAAGGCTGTGAAAGAATGGGTGGATAACATTACTGTACAAGAAATATTTCAAAGGAAAATCATGTTGACTCTCTGAGAGCCTGATCCATCCCACTGCTTTTTTTTTCAGCAAGAATTTCTCCATAGGTCTCAATCAGTTGTAGAAAACAGCCAACATCCATGCAGTGGCTTCTGAAATCCTGAGTACAGAGAGATGCAAACTATTTATGAAAGTTTAAATAGTAATTTCATATATACAGAATAAATGTAGGGAGTAAATTAAAACCTAACAAAACCAAATCCTGTTACCTAATAGTAAATGCATTCAGTTTTTATGGTTTCCAAAATGCTGTGTGCATGGTGAGTTATATTTTTCAAAATGCTTACATGAAACAGCAAAATTATGTCCATGTTCTTTAGAGGTATGAATGGCTGAGAGGGGAAATGACTCCTGGTGAGTCAGTGTAGGAGCAAAGATAAGGAGTCTGTAATTCCTAATCTAGATTTTCCTTGCTATTTTCAACCATACTACTTCAGCAAGTTATTTTTAGTGTTCAATTTGAATTACAAGTAAACATGTTAGGCACAAACCAGTAATTTAACAGAGTAAAATAAAGGGTTCTCTTCATTCAAGAGAAACTGCATGCCACACAAGACAGACAATGAGTAGGCCATGTTAATTTATCAATTAGAACTAATGATTACACTATGTGTAAAAAAAGACATCCAAAGACCTAATGGGAGAAAAAAGTTCAATAAATTAGTGTGACGATAACCTTGTGAAAAAGCTGACTTAGCTGTATCTATCAGTTCTCCAGTTCAACTTGCTCACTTGACCCTCTGTGAAGCTTTGCTGTCTTCCAAGGTCTGAACATGCACACTGTCTAACCAAACCTTTCTGAAAAGCTGTCTGCAATTAGGTGGTGTTATCTCACCAAGGAAACTCCAACACTTACTTTGAGTCTCTGGCTTTTTCAAGTGTGGCTGGTCAGATTTATAACTGTTCATTTATCATTTGACAAATATTTTCCTAGCTTGCTTTAGAAAGACAAATACTTGCTAATCATGGGGGAAAAATCCTGTAAAGCACCAGGTAAAAGAATTGCTCAAAAGTTTAAGGAAGACTGTCTTATTAGATCTGTCTAAAATTAAAACCACGTGGCAAAAGATGTAAAGTTCTTTTCAGCCTTTAGATGTCTTTGAGAACTCTTGGAAGATGGACCAAACTGCATTGTCATGGACTGCAAAACCAAATTTGAAGATCTGGGTACACAAAGGTAGGTTAAGCACTGTTTCTTGTACTTCTGTTGTTTTGCTCTCTGTCATTGCAATAAGGTTTAAGAAAGCAGAGTGAGGCTGGAGAGTGAAAATAGTGTTAATACAAGGAAATGAGGTGCTGTCAAAGAGCCTCAGCATTAATTGTGGACCTGAACATGGAAAGATAAATACTGGTGTGTTTATAGGACGATCTATTGATACACTCTCAGCAACTGACTTGGATGTAATCAATGCTGTTCCATAGAAAGTACTAGAAAATCACCTAGACTTAAACAAGGTATACTCTTTATTAAATCTGTAAGGCATCCTTGACCAGACAAATTATTTTATGGCCATGTGGTGAGCCAGATGAAAATCTAATATCTTGAAAACTAATCCCATCCCTTACACCCCATGATTAATTAATTTTCAGGATCCACCTCCAACTTTTCCTCAAGCTGTACATTTTTTTACTACTGACACAGAAGCAGGGTGGAGTGGTGTGAAAGTGCATCCAGTAAGTAAATACATAGGAAGTACAGGGGGTTAAGTATTACTAAGGAAACAGTAAGTGTTGCTTTTTTTGTATTCTGTTTAAAAGGGAAAATGATGAAGTTCTTTGACAAAATACTGGGTTTGGGTTATCCTTTTACCAAATAGTTGTCTTTCAGCAGATGAAAAATGCCTAATGATTTCACCTACTAAGTTGGATTGCATTTTGATAATAGGCTTAATAAAGTTGCCTTTAAGAGCATAAAAAACCCTAAATATCTGTGAAAAGTAAGGAGTTTCTGTGAAAGATTTTGCTGCATAAAAAGTTATTGCTTATAGAATCCAACCAATCAATAAATAAATGTAAACAGTAAATTACCATATGATAACAAATTTAGCTGAAGTAAAGAGCTAGTGATCACTAATAAACAGATATTTTATCAAGAAAGTAGGAAAAACTCTTCAATTATGTTTCTGAAGAACCAAGAAGTAGTGATGATATTGAATTTTGTCTGCAAATCTTCCTCTTGGTGACCCCTTACAGATTATGTTTTCAGAACTCCTATAGTGAACTTCTGATAAAATTGTTATTGTGTTTCGGGTTGCCACAGCAGCACTTCATGTTGAGCAGCCTTGCTCAGGAAAATACTGAGATAACAGCAATATTTAGACCCTAATTTTGAAGATACTGAGCTTTGGGACAGAAGGAAAATAACAGACAAGAGAGGCTTTGGAATGTAGCTATTGAGATTGCTGTCCCTCTAATCATCCTGTTTTCAATGGTGTTACACCCCAGAGTCCTCTGAAAGATGTATAGGAAAGATAGAATAGCACACTCATTGGGAAAATTTAATGTTAACTATTCTCAATAGTTTCCTCTTGATTTGAAACCAAATGTGTAATTGCATTCAGAGACTTTGTTTGTTTGTTTGTTTTAAACTTAGTACAGCAACATCTGCTGTGACTTTGATGCATCTGATAGAATGTCAGAGGTGCTCAGGTCTCCCAAGGTGGAGTTTGGTTACTGCAAATATGATTAGTTCCTAAGAAATATAATGAAGTGCTGGCATAAATAATAAAGTAACTGCAGAACTGTCAGCTTTGTGGCTCTCGTGGTCAGCTTGAATAACTATTTTAATAATCTCTCTGAAGCTCTTTAAACACAGACATGGAATATAAAAGAAGCATTAATGGTGTAAGCCTTTTTTCTTTTTAATCTAAAGAAAGAAGCCCAGGGAAAGATTATGACCAGGATTATTATATTAAAACTTTTTATATCAATTAGAACTTAAGGATCTCATATGTGTTTTTGTGTTAGTAATATCATGCTGTACTACAAGGGTTATAAATTGTGAAGCTTTTAATTTCTAAAAATCTATGTAATACGTTGATTGTGGGAAGGCTGATACAAATTCTGAGAATAAGAGAGGTTATAAACAAATCACTATGGGAAAAAGGTGGCAGAGGAAGAGGAGTAAAGGGATGGAAAAGTATCTCAGGACAGAACTATGCAATAAGTTATTGAATTTCTGCTTCCTAGAGGCCTCTGCTGTTCACCAAGTACCTTGGAGAGGTATTGGTGTGAATTGTTGCTAATCTGCCTCCCTTTTACTGTTGTGTTGATGTCTCCCTTAAGAAACACTAGATTAAGGAAAGGTATGGCTCATATCGAAGTTTATGAACATAAAATTACCTTTACAGGTGATCAGAGCCAAGTCACCTCACTGAGTTGTGTGCTGCCCATAAGAAATGCCTTTGCCCCATTGCCTGACTGAAATACGGATTATTTATCCAAATAAATTACAGCAATAGCTATTCATAAAAACGAAGCACATTTTTATTATTGATCTGTTTCCTCAAAGGATGGCAAAACTGGTGCTGAATGTTATTTGTTTCCACTGTTTGCTATGTGATGTAAAATGTCATTTCTGCCTTTTTGTTCCATTTGTTCTAAACTTGCAGATCTTTAAATCATGCAAACTCAAAATTATATTTCATTTTTCTGTAACACATAGAGGACCTTAAACCTAAAGAACCCTCACATTCTTTTGTCCCTAACAAAACAAATTGGGTTTATCACATATTATCTAGAAAACATTATTTTGAAGAGAAAGCCTACACTAGGTAGGGATTCTCGCAAAATATACAGCAGCTTACCATAATTATGGTGCTGAATTCTCAAACAGTGCAGTGAGGCTATGATGAAATATGGTGTCTGGAAGATGTCTTTTGAGAAAGTTTCTAATTGTAGAGAACTCAGAAGACACATTAAAAGGGTCTAAGTCTTTTCCAGTAAGGTTTTGATGTCAAAATTCTGGCAATTCAGAACTTTCAATCTCAAAAATGCTTTAGCAATTAAATCAACTTCCAGCCGATAAATGAGTGCCTATGGACCTAATGGTTTCTTTTGTTGTACAGATGAATTATACATGCCAAGCAGATCAGACCTCAGAGAACACACACACATAATCTGTCTTATTTAATGCAGCAGCATAGGGATATTGAATATTTTGTATAGGGTAGACCAGGGATTCTTTCTGTGCCTGTGCATGAACACTGAAAGGAAAGTTTCCTTTTCCAAGTGGTTATTCTCTCTACTAATCTAGAATATTTTTCAAGCTTTCTATACCTGACCTGACTCAATCTCCCTTGCATAACTCTTGGACTATGGCATTCACAGAGAAATCTGTTTACAGAATCAAAAGCTCAATTCTGCAAAATGCATCCTGCTCTTATTGCCAAGCATGGCCAGCTTTTATTATCTCAGTGGCAAAATATAGTCCTTGGTACTCAGATGAACTTTCTCTGTACTTGCAATGCCTGATTACTGATCCAGTTTTGCTGTAACAATAGACTTGCACTCTAAAAGAGCTTAAAATAGGATGCAGTTTAATTGGAAATACAGATTCAATGTGCACTGAAATTAATGAGTATTAGCACTGATTGCATTGGCCATTGGATGAGGTCTTTTGAGATTGGACTGATGAGTTTGAAACAATATTTACTTGTCATCATTGGATGTATTATTGGTTTGCCAGATCTCCAGAGAATGCAGCACCATGGGCAATCAGCACAGCTTCGTATGAAACCTGGACTACAGAAAACCCTACTGCTCTCCCTTGGTTATCGAATTTTCAGTTCCTCCATGTGTCTTTATTTGTGTCTGTGTAGCAAATCAACTGTTGATAAAATAGCTACAAAAGCTAGAGAAATGAGAATAAAACAAGTTCCTCAAGAAAATATATATTAGATGCTTAGAAAACACTAGGAGCTAAGAATAAAGTCTCAGATGACAGATATGTATTTATCATATCCAAAAAATCCAGATGGAACAAGAGAATGCACGCAAATTCCCTTATGAATTCATATCCTTGTTGAGATATATTTCACATTGTTGCATATCCTCAAAATGAATAGTTGTTCTACAAAATAACATGGGAATTAAAGTGAGCAGCAGGACACTAAGACCTGCAGATGAGAAAAGAAACTACTCACGGTAATCAAATCCAAAGAAGACCAATGAGAAATCTGGAAGCATCTTCTCCAAACTCTATTTTTCTATATTAAATGAAGTTTGACGGCAATAAGCATAAGTTATCTAGGTTGAAAAGGGAGCAGTAGTGACAGCTTCAGTCAGTCAAGATCCCCAGGCACCTCTAGAGGCAGTTCACTGTTCAATGGATATTGGATTGGCCCCAAGAGGATGCAGAGCTGTTAAACGCATGACAAGCCAGACAGAAAAGAATATGGCATAATTATAATGCATTATAAAGGTCAGCCTCTTCTGATCTACTACACACACTCCCAGCCACACTTCCAAAAAAGACCAGAGAGGCTTAGAAGGCACCTATCACCCAGCAATGAAAATAATATGGCCACAGAAACGTTCCCATGAGAAGGAAACGCAAAATTGCCATTAGTTACCTTTTCAAGCAGTTTAGCAATTGGAAAATCAATTAAAATATTTTTGACTGGGAAATGGAAAACAAACTCCCAGTTCCATAACATAATCACAAAGAGACAACCATTTTGAAGGTGACAAGTTTGGGGCTCATGGAAGGAAGGGACATTTCACACAAGGCACCATTAAGTGGTAACACTAATTGCCCTACACTGCAGTGAAAGAAAACACTTAGAGACATTGAGGAAGAAGTTGTATTTCTGTATTGTCAGCAAAGATATTTAGCATCAAATAGCTCATCTCAAGCAAAAAAAAAGTACCACTGGAGGAAAATAATATTATGTTTGCTGCCATGAATTAGTCTTTTACTGATGTCACAGAGCAGCCTGGGACCAGCAGAGTCAGAGATTACTACACACCTGCCTTCTCTGAGGACTTTAAGAAACATCTGTCACTACACAAGTGTTGTAGTTCACTGGACTATATCCTAAGTTGGTTCAGATCCAGTTAGATGGTGCTGAGGTTCAAAAACAGATGAAACAATGACATCCTGAAGCCAAATGTTTCAGAGTGCCCTAGTAAAAACCGATTTAAGGCCATGGGGCCTTTCTAATTTTTGCCTCATCAGCCCAGTGGTAAGGATTTGAATGATATCAGTGACTATAGCCTGTCACTTACATTGACTAGACCCTTTTCTGTCCAGGTGCCAGAAAGTTCCTTCTTTAGGACCCATTCCATCTGCACTCTTCTTTTGGATTCAATCTATCTGCACTCTTCTTTTGAAACACTCAATGGTTTCACTGTCACAATTACCTGTAATTGAAGTACTGCTGGAGAATGTCTTCATTTTAAGATCTTATTGCAAATATTTCAAATTAACTAAGGGGAGGTAAGTAAAATGAACATTTCTGAGAGACTTTCAAAAGAATATATAGAACAGGAATTCATTATATGAAAAGAATCAGAGAATTACTAAGGCTGGAAAAGTCTTCTCAGAACACTGAATCCAACCATTAACATAACACTTCCAGGTCCACCACTAAACCACATCCCTAAGCCCCATATCTACATGGTTTTTGAACACTTCCATGGACAGTGACTCCACCACTTCCCTGGGCAGCCTGCTCCAACACTTGACCACCCTTTCAGTGAAGGATTTTTCCCTAATATCCAATCTAAATGTCCCCTGGCATAACTTAAGTCTTCTTTGTCTTATGCTGTTGCTTCTTACAAGGGAGAAGAGCCCAACTCTCACCAGGCTCCAACCTCCTTTCAAATGATTGTAGAGAGTGATAAGGTTCCTACAAGCCTCCTTTTCTCCAGGACAAGCAACTCTCTGTTGCTTTTCCTCTTCCTATTAATAGCTCAGCTCATGGGATATTTAAGCACTTAAATTTTGCTGTTTAAAAAACCTGAAGAATACATTGTATGTGTCCCATGATTCTTCCTTACACATTTCCATCTTCCAAAAATTGCACACAGGTCTCAGATCCTGTTTTATAGACTTTTCTGGTAAGTTTGATTTTCTGGTACTTACTGGTATGGTATTTTAATGACCCAGCAAAATAAATAACATGGTGAAACCTTGTCTTACCCCCAAAATTATTAAACTGTGTCATCATATAAACTTCTAGTTGTTCAATACTTGCAGAATATTCTAGATCTTTTTTTTATATTGAATTTTTACTCATTTTACCATCTCTTTATTCATATTTTGCCAGACTTTTTTGACTACGTGCTGTACATTGTGAAAATTTCCTCTCAGGAAGAATCGACTAACACTGTATTATTTCTGAGTGACACTGTTTTTTCTTCTTATGATGAACTAGTGCCCTCTGAGACAACAAAGAAAAAAAGTTTTTCAAAACTCACTTTTGTTCTTTGCAGTAGTCAATATTTTTTATTAAAGAGTTATTAAAATAAAACTACTTATTGAACTTTCAGGTGAAGCAAATAACTACTTTTTGCAAAAGAGAAAATTCTTAATCCTGATAACTAACATTTAATAATAATAATACTGCAATCTTTAAAAATTGGCAGTATTTTTCAGGTAAATATGAAAAATGTTTGTGACATTGAATACTTCAGTAGAAACTGTACTTTCTGTAGAAAAATATTGTTTTAAATAGAAATACTTTTTCCCTGAAAGCACTGAGTGCATACTTCTAAATTCACCAGAAAATGGCTTATTTTTTCCTCTCCTTGTGCTGTGTTTTGTAATACTTATCTATTTAGAGAGAAGAGTTTTAACCCATGGAGACATTATCAAATGGTAACCATTAAGTGATAACCATTTGAGAAGGAATTAATGTGCTTAACACAGTCAATATATATGCCTACATTTAGAGGTGCTTAAGTTTTGGGTTTGCTCTGTTTCTTCTCTTTGCTGTTGGGACAAGAGTTAAGCCTGTGTGGAAGTTCCCCAGATTTATCATGAATCCCACCAATAAAAATATCCTGCAGAAATTAATGTGATCCCAGACTGACACCCAGCAGTGTGACAGTGAGTTAATACAACTGGTGACTAGAGCTGGTTTGTATCTGTTTGAGAGAGGGGAATTGTAAAGATTCACAACAATCCTCTTAAACTTTGTAAAGCAAATAAAAGCAAGAAAATGAAAGATCATTAGGAAAATCCAGCTGATAACGGTCTGGTAAGGGCTTGAATCCACTGTCAAAGTATTGCACATCACCAGAGGTACCTTAACTGTCTGTGCATATTTTTAGCTTGTAGCTAATCTGAGATAATTGGGCTAAAGTAAATTAAATTAGCTTGTGATAGTCTGACTAATAGGACACACATGGCCAGTCACTGTAGCTCACCTATCCCAGTAAATGGTTGAGATAATTTGTTCATCTTTGTGAGCCCTGGGAAGAAAGTGTCAGCCTTGGTGACCCTTCAAACTAGACAGGGCTTAAATGTATTCTCTGACCAATCCTGTGCTTTCAGAGTAATGGACTGGATGATTCAATTTGACTTTTTCATTTCTTGACTCTTATGACTTTCTGAGAACGGCTTCCCTGAGAACCCTCCTAAATGAGACTACAGTCCAAGGCAGTATCTCAGGAGGGTTTTACACCCTGAACTTGAAGAACTTGAGTATGTGCGTTGTCTCTCAAAGTAGCCAAATACCATGGCATCCGGTGACTTTTTTTATGGCTGGCAGATCTGATAAACAGGCAGAGGGTACTCAAAAGAAAAGAAACAGATTGGAAGCCAGAGGCTTTTGTGTATTACTTAGCAATTTACATCTGTGATGGGCCTGGGTTGAACCATTTACTGTGAGCATAAATGCTGAAATTCATATTTATTTAGGAAAAATATCCCTTTTTAAGAAGATAGAATGTGTATTTGTGAAAAATACCCCCAAAGAACAAACAAAAAAACCCCAACAAAAAATCAAAACAGCTCAGAAGCCTGCCAGCAATTCCTATGGCGCTTGGATTTATTTAAGTGCAGTGACCTGCACACTGGCAGTCTTTTGACAGGAAGTTTTCAGAAATGTTTCTCAAAAGCTGGCAAAGTGCATCTGAGTCTGCTACTGTCACCTGCTGGAATGCGAGAGCAGAAAGATTTTCTAACTCAAAACCTAAAAATCACCTGTTATTGCAGAAAATCAAACTGTCCAGCTTAAAAACAGGCTGGAGTCTTTCTTCTCCCTAGTCTGGCTCAATGTCTCTAGAAATTCTTCCTTCTAAAGGTTGGATGTCATCAATTTTGATTTCACCTTCTATGTTATCCCTGGATAACTCTTTTTCCTTTTCTGGTACTGTCATTCCAAAAGATAACTTTGTAGGGGACACCTGAAGATATAGGTGCTTTCAAACATGCTGCTTATTTGGATATTAAACTAGCTATGGGGCAAGAAGCCTGGAGGGTTTGCTTCGCTAGGCAGGAGACAATATAAAAGTTAAGCACCAGGTGCAAAAGTATTTTATATCATCTTGTTTTTCTTGTTATGGCCAGTAATATCTTCAGAGATACAGACTCAGATTTATTCTACCAGTAATGTAGTCAAGAAAAGAGAGTGAGGAGCATCAAAAGGGAAGAAGCACACCAGTTGTTACTACAACAATGCAGGAAAAATATGAAAAATAAAAGTAAACTATTTTGAAACACTGCCAGCTGATACAGGAAAATTATGGAGTATAAACTCAATCTGATTTATGGGATAGGAACTCTTTTGCACAAGGTTATCAGATGAACAGGTTGGTATCCAGTCCTCCTTGGAACAGCAGAGAAAGTATTTCCAAAAAAGCTCCCAGTTGTCTTAGACCTCTATCTCTACCATGGATTAATCATTCTTTGGAGGTACTTTCTGTCTCAAATGAAAAGCAGGGAGCCTGTGTCTGCTTCAGACTACCCACTTTAGATTTGGAAGGCTAAACCTGAAGGAAAGCTAAGCTCAACTGAAAGAATTAATATTTTCCTGTACCAGCCTTCTCAGCTGTCAGTTTTTGGATCTTAAACAGCTTAAATTGATGTCACCAGCTCTCAGTTTCCCTGGGAATGCTCCTGTATTGACAGGCTAGCTTAGATCCTACAAGATTACTTCTATTTTCCACTGAGTCCCTTCTTACATAATGTATTATCATACTGGGAGCATGTGTGGAAATTATTATTCTGCACTTTTTGCCTGAGAGCACTGCAAGGGAATTTATGCCACTGCTCAGTGTTCTGCTGCAAAAAAACCTCATTTTATATTGCAGACAACTTATCAAGAGGAAACCCCTGAGTAAGACTTTTATAGCACTCTGCTGGAGATTTGCCACCAATCTGCTCCAGCAATACAATCCCACACCAGAAGTATCCCACGTTCTGGCTCTTTTTTCTTTTCTAATTCTATCTATATCAAAGAAAAGGGAAAAAACCCTGTGATGGACTGCAGAGGGAAAAAAAAAAAGGTTTTACTTTAATTATTCACTATGTAATTTCATAGCAACTATATCATATGTTTGCTCAGGTTTTTACGATTTTTAAAATGGAGACAAGGATATTATCAGTGAGGTGCTGGTGGTGTCTCTGTGGATGGGAGATGACTGAGAGGTCTTAGCTGAATCTGTATTCCTGGAAATAATTGCTTCATTACTGGAATGAGTTACATTGAGTTGAGCTGATGTGATTCTCCATCTGTTTCTGTGCATTTATTGAACTAGTTCCACTGGACAGTTAAATAACTAAGAGCTGTATGGACTTGGTGCAAGAAACTCAAGGAAGTCCGAGTCTGAAAGTGCTGAGGAAGCGGCATCTTCTCCTGCTTCAGTCAGACAAAGGCAGATTTGATGGGAAAAGTACAAGGTTTATATCCTTAATATGTGAGATCAATTTTAAGCACTACCTCACATTGAGTGTACAGCTTCAGGCACCACATAACTGCTCCTGGCCTTCAAACTACAGGTGTAAAATGGTAACTGTAAAGAGGATGATGGGTTTTCATCTCACTGTATTTATCCGATTTATTGTTTGGATTGACAATTCCCTCTTTGTTCATACATGTGGCTTTGCATAGACATATGTACACTATTTTGACTGTCAGTAGTTGCAGACAGCATTTATTTGATTAAGATAATTATTGAGTATTTAATATGCAATCCTGATGTATTTTCAACAAGATCATTATTTCAGGGTCTCAGAAATATATCTGGATTGAACTCTTCTACTTAAAGCTACTCCTGACTTCAATTTTCCTCATTCTGCTATGTCCCCTGTATGATATTGTATATGTAATATTATACATTTCCTGGAATGCCAAATGTTCTTGGATCTGTGGAATATGAATATAAATGTTGTGTGTCATTAAATTGTCCTTTCAGCAAATTATATTTTGTGGTTACAATTACAGTACACCTTTGAATCATTTGGTGGTTTCAGAATTCCTTAGATCCAGAGATCCCTCTCAGCTTTTCAAAATTCACTTTATGTCAGTGAAATAGACCAGAAATTTTCCAATCAACAACATCCAAACAGACTTGTCAACATGTTGCTAAGCTGCAGCTCTCAACTAGGATGACAAAGCTGTGTTACAGAGATGTTATGACTGTCAGAGCCTCTAAACAGAGTAGAGAGCAGGATGTACGTAACTGACCCAGGTCACTTCAGATGATGAAATGAATTCTGTGGTCAGCATCCATACTTTTCATACTGTCTCCTCTACATTGATTTGGCCTCTCTCTGAGCTACTGAATTGTAGTTCACCATCAGCCTAGAAGTTTAGTGCTCTAGTACTGTGTCTTGATCAGCATGAGCTGCAGATTTTTGCTGTTATTTGATTTTCTAGAATTGTTTTGCAGCAGAGATGCTCCTGCCATGATTCAATCTACTTCCATGGAGGATAAGCCTTTACTTAGTTGTTTGTTTCACTAGAAATTGGTTAGATCTTACTGTATTTGCACAATTTATTCCCTTAAGGTCCCCGACATCCTTAAGTGCACTAACACAGGTCTCAGTGTGGAGAAACTCAGAAGATAAAAATATTGTGGCTCTTCTGAAGGATTCACTGCATGGAAAAGGACAAACAGTGAATATACAGAACTAGCAAGCACAAGTCTAACACCAAATTTTCAGACAGATTAAATAGTGGCATAGTTAAGGGACCAAAAAGTAAGTTGGACACATTGAGGCTGTGCGAGAGTAGGACAACTAATGGAATGCCACTGTAGTGCCAAACCTAATCCCACTCACATTTTGTATTGATGTGATGACTAAGAGGAAGGAACACTAAAAACAGTGTACAAATAAAAAAAGTGACACCAGACCAGGAGTGTTGATCAATACTAACAAGGCAAGAAACTGAATCAAAGTTGACCTTGAAAAATTTCACCAGGTTTTTCCAAATGACTTCTGAGGTCTTTCATGGGAATAGAAAAGGACATGTAAACCCTGGAGATCTGGGGAACCAAATTAATGCTGGGACTTTTAAAGTGCAGACTGAAAGCTTCCAAATACCAATCATATAAGTAATATCAATAAAACACGTATCTGTGTGATGATCCATCACAGCTTAGAGAGCATTGTACAGAATGGATGGCAGCAAAGAGAAAACAAATGAGAGAATGAAATACATAGGGAAACAGCACAGATTGAAGATATCAGTGGGAGAAATATAGAATGGGGCTCCAGAAACTGTAAGCTTTGATGTTGATACTGTGGTAGATTTGTAGCTATAAAAAATAACCAGCAAATAGATCTCAGTATAGCTGGTAACAGGTAGAAATTAAAAATGTCTAATATAGACTAAAATTAAAGAAACACAAAATCGAGCTGAGACCACCAACTAACATGGAAATTCTCAGTGCATGGTTCCAGGTTGTGCCTGTAATTGTAGTCAGTGTTAATTTTGGTGATTTTTCTGTCATTTGTTCCTACTTCCAAAGAAGCAGGTAAGAATGACCTGCATATATTATATTCAGCTAAAGCTGGCCAGAGGATAATTTGACTTTTGCAACAGCTTTCCAGGAATAAATGTTTATATTTTAACTGTACTGGAACAAAACTTAATGCTCTAGTACATTTTTGCAAATGAATTTGGTCTGGAACATTGTGTTTTGGATCAGAACAGTTCAGTTAAATTCTGTGAGTAAAGTGAAAAGTTTATATCTTATCAGAAATATTGTAGTAGGGCAGTGTTAAAACAACTGTCTTGAAAGAGACTTCTTGGGTTATCTAAATTTTGTGCTATCACAGTCAATGTGTTGTATAGCATTACTCAAAACAACACAAAGCTCTCTTTTCAAAGCATGATATTACAGACTGTAGAATTTATAACAATTGTTCTCATATTTTGAGAGGATCTTCTGATTTCCAACCTGCATTACTTACCAGAAAATTCATTCTATTTATTCTTTTATCTGTACTTTAGATTTCCTGTCTATGTTTTCTCATCAAGGGTAGTACTTCTTTTTCTTTGCTCTGTCAGTCAGTCTGTACAAGCCAGGATCTATTTATATTTACATCTTTTGAAACCAGATGTCCAGCTTTGTAAGAAGTCACAAAAATTACTTACAAATGGCATATTTGGATTCAGTGGGTGAATTTGAAGCTCCCAGAACTCTTTGCCCACAGTCAAAATACCACAAAATGTCTTTCACTCACCAAGGAAATCAGAGAAATTTGTTTAATTATAAGGCTGTAAGACCTATGGCACTCATAAAAAGGGCAAGTAGCAGAAGTGTCTGATACCACACTGACAGCCTGACCTAAAGACAACTGCAGTCAATGAAAACCCCTTGATCTGCACAGGCTTTGAGTCTGGCTTCTAACACCGTTGTGTTTAAAGGTAATGTTCAGATACTTATGTACTTCCTCAAACACTTAGCTGTGTAAGGGCAGAGCAGAGCAAAACCATGTCTTAAATGCCTTTGCCAGGGTCGAAAATGCCATATCCCATGACACAGTGAGCCAAGAGGAACACAAACTCCTGGAGCTGCTTGGAAGACTAGGTGGGATATTTTAATGGGCCTGAGCTTTTGTAAGTATCAGTGTATCTCTGTTCTGCTCTCTATCTGTATGTCCCATTTCTAGTAGATATTCCTCCTTTTAAAAGTATCTATCACTTCTTTCCTTTTCTCACTCTCTGGACACACTTTGCTGCTTGATGTGGGGGTCATATATACAAGTTTCTGCACTTCTTTAATGTGTGGCAAACTACAGTTTTGCCTTGTGGTGGAGGCAAAACGCTATGTTTATTTGCCACAGTTGAGAAGTAAATGACTGCTTGGCATTGTTGTGACATCTTCCCAGAGATTAAATTTATTTGGAGAAACTGGAGGTTGCTTTCCCATCCAAAGTAGCCATGGTTATCCATCATCATGGAATCATCATCATCATTGTCATTATCATTGCCTGATTACCTGAAACCAATGCTCCATTCCTTTACAGACAGCAGGTAAAATGCTCTTCAATTTTTAGTCTTATATCTATTTATTCAGTTACAGTATCCTTCTGTTTACCAGTGTTTTCTCCCTAATAATTTTTGTACAATTATCTGTTAATTTTGACAAAATTTGAGAGGAAATTTCTGAGATGTCAGAAAGGCATTGCACTCCCACATGTTTTGCTTTTATATATAAGTAGAAAGTGAAAAGTAAAATTAGCAAAAAACCCTCAGCATTAGTTCTGCATTATTATAAAATGCAAGAAAATCAGAAAAAATAGAATTAGAAAAGAGAGAGAGAGAAAAAAAAAGCAGAGAGTGCACTTTATGAAACAAGAGGTAATCTAGCTTTGATACAAGGAAAAAAAAAAAAACAAAAAAGGAAACCGGAATTCCTGAACATTCTCATACGTTGAACTTTTGGTTTGTCTTCATTTTCACTTGCCTGTTTCAGCTGAAGTTAAACAAGCCAAGAGAAGTGATTGCACACAGGAAAACATCTATGTCAAGACAATCATTTAAGTTGGATGTAGTAATTAAGATGTAATTAGTCAATACCAGGGGAGCTTGTATCCAAACATAACATGTAATAAAATTAGAATAAGTCTGTGTGTCTCTCTTTTGTTAAACAACAAAAGTTGAAAAAAAAAAATCTCAGAATACATTGTGTACAATCAAGAGTTAACTGGAGTTCATTATTAATCTTCTTATGCTTCATCTTCTCATCAGCAGCTTCACCTATGAATAAAGTACTAATAAAGGATGAGCGATAATGAATATAACAAATAAATGGCTATTAGAGAGCTAACAAAGTACTTAACATATTATTTAAATCTGTTAAACTTCCTCATATGTCTGGGGTTTTTTAATACTTTGTTATGCTGTAGTAAACTCTGATTTACAGTACGCTGTGTACAACTATATAGGGAAGAAATATTAACTTTCAACTTGGTATTAATTTAGCTTGACAGCAACAGCATCTGTCAATCAGAAAAATCCAAAGAGATTATTACAATGCATAAATAACTTTTTGGAAGTAAAGTCCAACATCTGCGTTTCAATAATAGGTATTTTTCTGCATTTAAAATCAAATCCCACTTTTCCTCTAGTAATCTCACTGGGAGTTAATGACAGCTGAAGTTAATAAGAGAGAGAGACATTTAAGCCCTGGCCCTCTGGACTTTGTGTGCATTTTCATATTTCAGGCTGGAAAAGTCTCCAAGGTTTTGATTCTGGGGAGGTTCATCCATGGCAATAATTAGCACTGCTGGCAGCAGCTGCAGTCTTATATTTGTGATATTGGCTCGGCTGAGATCTGTGTGAACTGAGCCCAGTGTGGTCTGCTGAAATCAGAGGCACAGTGCAGCCAGGAGAGAAACCCCCCCCAAAATACAGAGCAGCTGATATGGACAGATGTTATGGAAGTGGCTCTACACTCAGGATGTGGATGTTAATGCAAGCCAAAATCCATGCCAGTCATCTACTGCTCCAAAGGTTTCTGAACGCTAACGGCCTTTAAATGATTGAACTGATGAAAAATAATCTGGTGTTCAACAAGTCATTTTCACTTGAGGTTTCTGCAAAGATACAGAGCAACACAAAGTGAGTATTCAAATATGAAGTCAAAATGTTGCACAGTCAGGATGGAAAAATGCTACACATTCAGTTTGAAGAGAGCAACAAAGTATTTCTTCGTTGTAACTAAAACACACTTAAAACCAGGTTCTGAATGAAAAAAACAAATGGTTTAGTGGTTGGCAGGGTGTTCTTTAGTTGAAGACTTCACCATCTTTCTAACCTTAATAATTCAATGATTGTATGAAATTAAGTTTTTCCTAACACAGTTTTCTCCCACATTTACTCCCTGAATCCACCAAAGTTCCCTTGCAGCTCTTGTCAAAGGTGTGTATCACTCTCATGAATACAACCAGCACACTGACTGTGGCAGAGTTAGGCCTTTAAATCCTTTCCACACTGCTTTCTAGAATTCCTGCCTGGCACTGAACATGAGTGACCTCCCAATGTCTTCATCTCTGTATTTCCTCTGCTGGTGGATTTTGTTTAAATCAGTTGTTGCCATGAGTCTTATTGCATGTATTCCCTGGTTGGGTTTTTTTCTGTTTCTTTGGGGGGGTTTTGTTTGTTTTCTTTGTGGGATTTTTTTTTTTGGTTTAGTTTGGTTTGGTTTTGGAGGTGGTTTTTTTTGTTGTTGTTTTTTTTTTTTTTTTTTTTTTTTTTTTTGTGGTTTTTGTTTTTTTTTTTGTTNTTTTGGTTTTGGTTTTGGTTTTAGTTTTGTGATAAGTTCCTTGCCATTACTCTTTATTTTTTGTTCACAATAAAATATTTGAAATCTCATCTTAATTGGTGCTTTCCATAGTACCTCAGTCTAGGTGCTTGGGTAAAACCTTGTTCCAAAAGCAATAGAAAAAAGGGAAAATTCCAGCTCCTTTCAAGGAATAGGAATATTTATGGTGAGAGTTAATGTCTTTTATGAAACCAGTTGGTATAACTGGAAGAAACAGATGAGATCTGAGACATGGAGGTCCCTCCTCAATTCTGCTGTATCTGTTCTTTGCAATGTTGAAAAATTCTGAGAAAGTTTTAAAGTATGTTATAGTAATGAATGAATAAGTAAGAAGTTAATCTACAAATAATATTGCTGGGCAGTTCTGTTGGCTCATGTTATTGTATCAAACTTGGGTCTGAATTTTAAAAAGCACCTTTTGTACAATGAAGGTGTGTGAGGGTGAAAAGCAAGCCAACTGCATTATTATTAATAGGACGTAGAAATGGAACTGAAAACTCTGTGATTTGCTAATGCAATCTAGGATGAAAATAAGATTTCATAAGGAGCAGAAAAGAACAACTCAATGGAGAACAACTGTAAAGAATGAGAACTTTGCTGAATAGTGAGAGTCCTGCTAAGGAGGCAGATTTACTCTGCTATGTCATTAAGACAAATTTTACAGAATATAGATATTAATATCCATTTTACAGTTTTGTAGTACCTGGTTTAGTGTTTATTAGTAGCAGTAACTTTTTAAGAATATATGAAGCTAGAATGCTGACCACTTCTAAAAGGACTAGTTTGACAAAAATTTCAGAAATATAATGTAAATTATATTGATATGATGCTGAGAAAGGACTAGAGTGAGATTTAGAATTAGTTCATTTCTGTGTAAACCAAAATAGTGATGAAATCTGAGGATTTTTTCTTCCAAAACAGTGGATAATACAGTGTCTAAGAGACTGTCTCTTCCCTTCACCAGGACACTGTGTTACAGAGATCTGCAAATTTTTCTGTCATTAACCAAATCTAAATTAAAGATAGAGCAAACACTGTAGAACATTCTTCTCTGCTGCTGATTTAATGCTTTTTCATCCCAAATCTTCTTCATAGAGACCAGGACAGAAAGATAGCTGTCACTGAGCAATGGGATGGAGAACATCCTGACTCTCTGAAAATATGGGATTCACCTCGTGGGCTCAGCACCCTTTCCCTCTCCTCTTTGCTGAGTTATTAAAAGGTGAAGAAGAGCAGCTGCCACTGTAGACATAAAAGTTGACAAATTTACAGTAGGTGATGCCACCTGTGCCTGCCTAATTTAATCACAGCCCAAACAATCTGCCATCCATTTACAGAAGGGATAATATTCAAGAGCATCTGAAAGCGACTCAGGAGGGTGAGGAGGCAGCAGTTTGCTCCAACACCCTCTTGGCTACAAAGAAAGTTTATAGATCATGGCTGGCGGACATGAAAAAACCCTTTCCCAGCTTTTAGGTAGAGAGGGGAAAAAATTCAGTTAGGCAGCTAACAAACACCATACCAAACACTTGGGTGCCAGATGGGTTCAGCTGCACAGTGTTATATGAGCTGCTGCTGATCCATCTGTAGTGAATGCTCCTTGCCAGTGGCTTGGCTTAGGCAGTGTTTGAGAGGACACACTAGGGAAGGAAGAAGCCTCTTTTTTGTACAGGTATAAGTGTATTTGACTCACCAATGTTCTCCTTCTCACTTCTCTAGAATAATGTTAGTATAATTATGTTAATTCATCATTGTGATTCTGTATGAAGACTGTGCTTGCAGATTCCAAATATCCACTTCACATGCTCATAAGTTTGTAAGATTTCTCATTAAATATTCAATTGAACGCCAATAAAAAAGCTTCACAGGCCAGAATAAAAAGACTAAATACATCTGAGTCTCTTAAAGCATTTAACTTATGGTAGACAGGCAGCAGGACTGTGACTGTGACCTGTTATTAAAGTTTTGTGTGGAAATATACCTCAGCTACATTTAGGCATAAGTTTACTTGTCTTACAAATTATCTTCCTATTTAGGCAATGGTTGAAATTTTTTTGTTGGGTTTAGGGGGATTTTTATGTATTTATTTTGTTTTGCTTTCTTTTTTCTTATTCCCAGAGAGAAATGTCTCACCACAGAGAAAAATAAAAGTAAATTTCCTTTTTTATTTCTCGCAGAAAGCATAGTTATTCCGCTTTTACATATGGANGGTGAAATCCTCTAAAATTGATCCCACGGAGTTATTGGCAATTTTATAATGTCTTCATTGTAACCAGAACTAAGAAACTTTGACTAGATGTAAAAGAAGTTGATTAATAACTAATAAACAATTATTTTGAAGAGTTTACTAAGCTTTGGTTTAAACAGGTAAGGAATATCCTTTTTTCTCAAATGAGTTTCTGGAAATGTTTGGTGCTTGGGTTTTTGGTTGCATTTTTTGTGCATATTTTTCCAGAGTTGCTTATTCTTATAATTTTAACTTCCAGTGCCCCATTGAATCAAGACTTAAATCAGGCTTTTGGCTTTGACCAGTATTTTATATATCACTTATGAGGTTACGGAGAGGTATGGGAAGACAAAAACCTTTTTTGTAATATTGTATAATCATTATTAGCTGTAGCTCTTCAGACTTTGTGAGATCGTGTGAAACCAGAGTTTTTACTACTGTTTAAATGAAACTCCATCTGACCCAGCCAGGAAAACTTATCAGTATATTTTGGATTGATATTTTGAAACCAATCACACTTAAAAGCTAAAGCTCAGAAAGATTATTCTCAGTAAGTTAAGAAGATATTTAAAAATGTATATCACTTTGATTAATGTATACATAATATTATACTTTTCTGCACTATTTCAATACTTTCTCTTAGTAAACTGGTCATAAAGCATCATATAATAGGTAAAATTATTCTAACATACAGGCTATGTCACAAAAGCATCCTTCCTCTTTGGAACCCCCCTTTTCTTAGTCCTGCTAGCACAGAAATGCATTCCTAATGAATGAATAAACAAATTGAAACAACTTTTTCATTCATTTCATACCATTTTTCTTCAGGGGATATGATCGTAAATGAATAGATCTAAGACCAAGAAAAATAAAGACTCACTAAAGTTATTCTTCAAAGGCCATTTACATCCCCTTGTGTATTTTTATGCTAATATCCCTTTTGTTTCCCTTTTGCTGTTACCACTGAAAGGCAAAACCCATAAACTAAATCTTTTAAACATCTTAACAGTGAAATGTGTCAAAACATCAAA
The DNA here is from genome assembly GCA_013400415.1 of Scytalopus superciliaris. NCBI lineage: Eukaryota > Metazoa > Chordata > Aves > Passeriformes > Rhinocryptidae > Scytalopus > Scytalopus superciliaris. The sequence continues at coordinate 271,408 of VXBX01005679.1, forward strand.
AACCCTTGAAAGGGTTTTTGAAATCTGAAAGAACCTGAAGCAGAAATTAAAGTTTAAAATGACACAGTAACATTCAGTGATAGTAGCAGGTGTATGTTTGGAAAGCCTGGATCATGGGTGCTCTTTGTATATAAAAGTGTGAGTGTACGCATGTGTATATTCTATAATAAGAATATTGAACTGGACAGGTTCAAACAAAACAAAACTGAAAGTCTTGGAGAACCAATTGAAGAGAAAGGCAAGACTTATGTGTAAGGTCAGATATTAAAGGAGTTCTCTCACAATTTCTTAATTTGCACATGATGATGATAACCTGGAGCTTAGAGAGGCTTTTTGTATACTTTATTGTGTAAATATTCATTTGGGGGAAAGGGAAATTCAAAACAATATGTAAGTCAATATCTGATTCCTTAACTATTTTTATAAGCAATGGGGAGGGGGAGAATAAAGGGAGAATATTTTATTCCAACTATAAAAATTAAAGGATTTGCCTTTCTTTCCATGTGATTATTTTTCAGGCTACATTTATTTAAATCTATTGTATCTTGAGAAGGGTACAAACACCAAAAATTAAAAGAAGAGAAAAATACCACTTTTGGAATGCATATTTTTAGACTTCCAGTGTGCTTTTCTCAATCAGAAAACATTAAAAATTACTTACTGTAATCCTATTTTGGTTTAAGCTGAAATATCTATTTGCTTTTCACTATCAAATTCAATGAAAATACATCAGCAGAGTACTTTGGTTTTTGTTCTCTTTGATCAAGAGCAGGTCTTGGATGTCAGGTCATTAAATTCATGAACTGACTTTTTGCTAAGCAATGGTATTTTCTAAATTACAGTGGAGTAAAAGATGGGAGACAGGCTTTGGGTTATAACCCTTGATAGGCAATTTCTCTTAACTTCCTCATCCACCCACTCAGAGCAGTTGTCTCCATAAAGAATTTTTCACAGAGCAACAGTGTTGTGCTCTCATCTGATCCTCCTTTAAGTGCACATTGATTTAAAATATATTATCTCATGTATCTGGAATTCAGGCATGGGATATAAAGAAGGGAAGGAGGTCCAGTTAGTTAAAACCTCAAACACTCAGTCCTTGTTCAGGGTATAACCTCTGTCCTCATCTTCCCAATCAGTCACACGTAGTAATTAAAAGTAGGAGCAAAGGAAAGTCCCCAGATCCTTCCTAAGTAAATCTGTCATAAATGTAGCTTGGAAGGGTGCAGCACACATGATAGCACATGCTACAAGGAGAGAGATTATTTTGCCTTTCATATAGAGGTGAAGACACACTGAAATTTGGATTACTTTTTATTTTAAACCTTTAAGCAGTCTTCAGGCTGTGCAGCTCCCCTGAATTAGTGTAGCATAAACTGGGTCTGCAAAGCTTTCTTTGCTCAGCCCAGCTACTGGTATGTTGCAGAGTCTAATGAGAAAAATAACAGAAACTTCACAATTATTTTCTTCCTCTCCTACACTGGCGGGAAGCAGAGTTAATTGTTATTCTTTCTCCAGGGTAACTGTCAGCCCTTAACTTGGGACTGTAGTTGCTGCTCCCTGAGATAATGGAAACAAACAAGGGCCATAGTTTACAGAAATTTGTATTTGTCAGGTGTTCATAGGGATTTCACCTGGTGTCTGCTGGGGACAGCGAGATGGGGAAGAGGCTGTTGTGTTAACCTCATTTTCTCTGCTGAGGGATTGCAGGCATGGGTTTTAAAAATACTTGTCAAGCACTGAGTACTTACGCACCTATATATATCTGCCATGAGCTGCCTTTCCATTCTTATATGTATTTTTCTAGCTACTGTCAGTTTGTCCCATTAACCTGGTTGAGGCTCTGCAGGATGTCAGGTCAGAGAGTTCCCCTGTAGTCGATTAGTACCTTAAAATTCAAGAGTCTCTCCAAAAATCTTCATAGATCTGTTTGCTCATTTAGGAGAAAACAGCTGAAGTTTTCACAACTGTGCTCTGAATTAAGCCCACTTAACTCCAGTCTCATGACCTAAACCTCTAATTACTCCTGTCTTTCTTTATAGGCAGTGACAGGAGCTGAAAACTCCACAGGAAAACATTCTTGTGTTAAATCTCATGTGTCTCTTCCTGTCTCTCTTGACAGCATTGTGCAACCTTCTTTATTCATTGTTACAGAGTGGCTTGGAAAGTGAATTTTGTGGGATGAATAGTTTAGGTGTATTTTATATCTCTTCTTAATCTCTAAAGAACCCTGACTACTATTTCCATGGTCTGCTAAAATACTATAATCTTCACTACCTAATGTTCTAGTGTGGAGGAAAATGCACAGTATAAGTATGTATGCATAACCATGCCATTTTCCAAGTAGGTCTAGTCACAATGGGATTCATCTGGTCATCAAATTTTGTCACAAAAAATAATTTTATTATTTGAGAATGGAGTGCTTTTTCTTATAATTTTCAGCTCAGGTTATAATTTCTCCAATAGCTTCAGCTTCTTCCTGGATGTGTCTCTTTGAAAATCTACTGCAAGCAATTTATGGGTTACCAAAAAATTTTCAAGACCAGATTTATAATTTGCATTAGGTAATAATTATTAAAATAATGTTTATGTACAAATAGGTTTCCAGAAAATTACTTTTGTTTGTTTCTTGCGATTCTCCTCTGTAATAAATATTCCTTTTGTATTTCTCTCTTATTGCTGTTTTACAATGATGAATTCCTCAGATCTTCTAATAACCCTTAAGGATACTTTGTGTTTCCTTATTTTGTCATCTATTTGATTAAGTATTCCACAGACTATTTCTTATAGTGTATTTTCTTCTGCAATTTTTAACTCCCTCTTTTTACATCAGAAAATATTCTGATGGAATTACTTTAAGAAATAAAATACAAATTGAGTACAAAATGCTGTATTTTTGTGGATTGCAAGAAGAGGTCCAAAATGATGACAAATTATCTTTCCTGTAGTGACATTTTCAGCAGAGCTGAAGACCAGAACCTTCCAGATCTTACAGATGTGTAAACATGCTCTTCCATAACAGATCAAATAATTCTTGACCATTTTGAATGAGAATAGTAGCTTACACAGTGACCTTAATCCTCATAATTTATGAAAACTAAGATGTAATTACCTGAGCAATGAATAGTTGATTAAAAAAAACCAAAGTGTGTAATCTTGGCATTTAGTATAATAGGCTTTTATAAAACAGCTTGCTCTGATTTTTCACCTGACATTCTCATGTCTGGATGACATGATTTACCACTAATGAAGTGGGAATTATTCCATTTTTTGTTTACAGCTTCCTTCTATCTACAGCAAACTGTGCTAGAAAATGTTAGAGACGAGTGCATTGTGTAAACTGTCCATTATTTTTGCAATGTCAGAAGAGGATATTTCAGGTGTATAAACACAGGGGATGCCTCGGGTGTAGCTTCTGAATCCTTGTTCCTTGGCTGAAGGAACCATCAGGGCCCAGGAAAAGAGGAAGTCATGGAGCTGGTGTGTTGGTGTGAGGTCAGAGAGAACTAGGTTAGGGATACCTGGGCAGCACCAGAGGTTGAACGAGACACATGAACTGAAGACAAAGAAGTAGGAAAGTTGCAATTATCAGCACAAAATACTTCAGAGGAACTAGTTAAGGATGATGTATCCTTTCTCTATAGAATCACAGAATAATAAAATCATACAACGGCTTAGGTCAGAAGGGACCCTAAACATCATTTAGTTCCACCCTCCCTGAAATGGGCAGGGACATCTTCCACTAGACCAGGTTACCCAGACCTGCATTGAGTCTGGCCTTGAACACTTCCAGGGATAGGGCATCCATAACTTCCCTGGGAGACCTATGCCAGGGCCTCACCATCCTCAGTGTAAAGAATTTTTTCCTAATATCTAATCTAAACCCACCCTCTGTCAGTTTAAAGCTGTTCGTCCTTCTCCTGTCACTACATCCTCTTGTAAAAATTTCATGCACTGGAAGGCCACAATTAGGTCACTCCCAAAGCCTTCTCTTCTCCAGGCTGAACAATCCCAACTCTCTCAGCCTTTCCTCATATCAGGGGTGCTCCATGCCTCTAATCATCTTGGTGGCCTCCTCTGGACTTGCTCCAATAGCTGCATCCTTCTTGTGCTGGGACCCCAGGGCTGGAGGCAGCTCTGCTGATGGGGTCTTAGAGCAGGGCAGAGGGGCAGAATCCCCTCCCTCAACCTGCTGGGGATGCAGCCCATAACAAGTTGGCTTTCTGGGCTACCAGTGCCCATGGCTGGGTCATGTCCAGCCTCCCATCCACCAGCACTCCCAAGTCCTTCTCAGCAGGGCTGCTCTTGGTCAGTTCACCCCCCACCCTGGATTGATACTGGGGGTTGCACTGATCCAGGTGTTGTTAAACCCTGTGAGATTCCTATAGAGTTTCTTTTCCAGTAAGTAACAGACTGGTTTATGAAACAAAGCCCTGTTACATCCCTGTTTGTTTTTTTTTCAGATTCTACAGCAATGCAAAAGTCAACTAATATTAAGAATAATAGGATTAAGCAACCCCTGAGAATTGCTTCAGGTCGATTTCCACTTTTTCTGGGTAGGACATTTGCAATATTCCCCACCAGCCACTGCATAGTATTTTTAAGCCTGTTGTGTCATTAAAGATATTTTTTATTTGTCTGCAGATGTGCTGTTTTTCCTACTCAAGAAATCAGCCTTGCTTACATGAAACACTATTTATGAGAGAAATCAAATGACACTGGGGAAGTTCTGTATCTGAGCCTTGACTCCTAAGACTTCAGGTCTTCAACACGTACATTTTAATTGGCTTATGTTGTCTTGTGTTGCCAAGAACTTTCTGCAGATTTAAAGATCAATTCTTTTTTTAACTCTGAACTTATTCCCAAATGTAAAAGTATTATTTCAGTGTAATGTTTAGAATCCAAAATGCAAACAAATAAAAAGCTACCACAAAACTTTAAAAAAGCTGGATCCGTACATATCTTTTTATTGTGTAAAAGTCTTTTTTGTATTTTTTTCTTTTAACTACATGCTTCCTGAAATACACCAGTAAAAAAAGGAGAATGAAAAGGCATAAAATAATGATAAAAAGATAATGATAAGTTATATGATAAAGTAAATTATATATTATGAGAAAATATAACAAGTTGATTATACAATATAAGCAATTTTTTTCTTTTAATTACAATGGAACAAAAATTTAATTGATTTTCATATGAACATGCAGAGATTAACATTTCCAAAGGGAAAACCTTTAAAAGGATTAGATGTGCATACTCACAGGTGGATTAACTGCTGTGAATAGAAAATGTCAGCTCTGTTCCAAGTCTGTAATACCAGGAATATTAAACAAAACCTGTTGTCCCTTAACATGGAAAGAAGCACGAAAGCATCAATTTTAGAAAGAACCTAGAGAGCAAACACAACTCAGAGAAATTAATTACAGAAAGGGTCATCCAAGCACTCTCTCTGTACATCTTTTAGGGAAAGATGAGAGAAGAGTTGCCACAGACAATGTCCAATTCGAAAAACAACCGCCCTGGGGAGCAGGAGAGTCTATTACATTTTAACAGTCTATACAGTTGAAAATAAGTGGAGATAACATTCCAGAAAGTTCCCACAGAAGAAAATTTTGGAGAAAAGCACTCATTAATTTCTCCCAGGCTTCACTGGTGAAGTTTTTCAATGTTTGAGCTCGTCTGGAGAAGGAAGCACGAAGAAGGGACATTCAGGGACAGACAGAGAGGTGAAGCAGTAAAGAAAGTCAGAACTCAAAGACACATACCCCACCAAACCCTGCTGTCCCTCCCTTTAGGAGTTAAGACAAAGATTATTGTCATTGTCATTGCTGCATTCCCTGCTGAGCACAACTGCAAGGTGAGATCCCTAGAACTCTGGAGAAAGGGTGGTTTTCCAGAGATTTTTCTGCAAATTCAGTAATTCTGAGAAGGAATAATTTGAACCACTCTTTACAATTTTATTGAGAGAATATCATCAAGAATTTGTCTTTCTCTGTCTAAGTTATTAAGAGACAATTCAGCCTCCAATATCCCATTCTCCTGAAAAAAGCTGTAGACCAAAAGTAGCAGTGTTGGAATATCCTAGTTAGACTTTGACCTTTAACTTCATAAAGTATATGCTTTGCTCATTCTCCTGATAACTAGTTGTTAAATCTAATTCTTCCATTGTCTGTGGCCTTTCTACTCTGATTTATGGACTACATTGTTTTTTTGCAGTCATTGGAGCTGATGAAGAAAGGAGATATAGAACTGAAATATTGCTATTTCAGTCAGGAGGCGGACCCTGAAAAAAATGCATGAAGCTTAAAAAAGAAAGTGTGGTCTTCCTTTTTTAGTTTTTCTGGTTTCTTGAGCTCTAAAGGATAACAGTTTCAAGGTTTTGTTTGAACTGCTTAATGCCACAGTTCCAGAAGCCATGTCTGTTAATTGTCAGAATCACAATAAAAATCACAAAACACAGCAACCTTGAAAATAGATGTACTTTCCCTTCACAAATTTGTGTGGGTTAGTGGAGATAAGAAGGGAAGAAATGAGTTTTCATTTCATTGAAGTAACAGTTTAACAACTTGTGAAAATAAGCTGAAGCTGGTGAACACATGAAATGAACATTTAGAGAGCACAAAAGGTAGACAGAATTTTCATATTACAATTGCTGTATATCATAGGAAATAAGATATTTTCTCCCAGCAGAGAGCAATCTGATTGTGTAAGGCCTCAAGGTGACAAAAGTGGTAATAAAGCCTCTCATAACAAATTATCAACTCGAATAATTTATCAGCTCATCTGCAATACTGAGGCTGCAGAAACTAAAGTACAAATACACATATGTACATTAGATGTTCCATTAACATTGCATTCACTGACCTCCCTGTCTGAATTACAGGAATCCCTGTGACACCCCTGTATCCAATTCCACTGAATACAGAAGCAGAAAAGTAGTTAGGGCAAGAGACTCCAGATATCCCATTTTACTGCTTAATCACACAAATTCAATGAGAGGAAACGAGCTAGGATACCTGGACTGAACACAGTGAGCTCCTTCAAGGCAGTAAGGGTGGTGTCTGGAGGCCAGTGTGACCTCATTTGTGTGCAATAAAACATAGAATGCAACCATGTAGTGGCATGGGTCAGAAGAGACCTTCAAAGATCACCTAGCCCAAGCCACCTTCTCTGGGCAGCGACATCTTCCACTAGATCATGTTGCTCAAAGCCCCATCCTGCCTGATGTTGAACACTTTCAGACATTGGATGTCCAACAGCTTCTCTGGGCAACCTGTGCCGTTATTACTGGCGTGTATCAACCACACCACTGAACTTGGTGTCATCTTCAAACTTGATGAGGGCCCACTTAGTCCTCCTGTCTATGACATTAATAGACATTCTGAACAAAGCTGGTCCTGATACAGATCCCTGAGGGACACCATTCATTACTGATCTCCATTTGGACACTGAGGTTTGACTGTAACTCTAGATGCAGACCCTCCCAGAAGATTCTTTATCCATCTAGCAGTCCATCCATAAATCCATACGTCTTGAATTTAGAGCAGGAAATTTGTGGAGGACTGTGTCAAAGGCCTTACAGCAGTCAAGGTAGATGGTATCACTTGCTCTTCCCTTATTACCAGTGTAATCACTCCATCATAGAGGACCACCAGGTTAGTCAGACATGATATCTCCTTTATGAAACTACCTTGATTGTCTCAAATCACCTCCCTGTCATCTATATGCCTTGACATATCTTCCAGGAGCGTTCATTCCATGATCTTACTGGGCACAGAGGTGAGGCTGACTGGTCAACAGTTCCCAGAGTCCTTCTCTTTATCTGTTTTTAAAGTAGATGGGACGTGTGGTCTTTTATTGGAACATGCTGCCTAGGAAAGTCATGGAATCACCCTCCCTGGAAGTGTTAAAATGACATGTCTATGTGGCATTTGGGAATATGATTTGGTGGTGAGTGTGATGGTGCTGGGTTAACAGCTGGACTTTATTATCTTAGAGGTCTTTTCAAAACTTAACGAGTCTACATTTTATGATTTCTCTTTTTTTAGTCACCAAGACTTTCACTAACTGCCCTGATGTAGTGACTACATCTGCCATTTCCTTTGGAACTCTGGAATTCATCTCAAATGGCCCCATGGAATTATACACATTCAGGTTCCTCAGATGGACTTGAACCTGATCTCCTGTTATGGGAGGGACTTGTTTCTCTCAGTGCCTGCATTGAGATTCAGGGTTTTGAGAGATATAGGAAGAGGAAATGCCATTGAAAACTGAAGCATGGAAACAGTTGTTGAGTACCTCAGCCTTCTCCATGTGACAAGTCCAGTAGTCACCAGATACCCTGTCTCATTTATTGTGAGGTGGGGGTACAATATCTTTTGTCTTTCTTTTCTGACTAATATACATGGAAGACACATAGTTCCACTTTAGGGTGTAGACTCTGTTTATCCAAATGTGGCACTACACTGAATAATAATTTAACTTTCTGTTTTGCTTCTAAATCCCAATGCCTTGACTTTTCATTCACTGAATGTTACCTCATTTGGTTTTGAGTAAATCAATTCATTTCCTCTGCTATTAAATATGTGTGGTCTTGATGATAGGTGCCGCCCATCGTAAATTCTGAATTATTGTGAGGGACTTCAGAAAGTCATTAGTCTGACCTGCTGCTTGAGAAGGGCTAACTCCAAGTTGGATAATTTACTTTGGGCCTTACCTAGTAGAATTCTGAAAATCAGCATCCTCTTCTGCAAAGTTGTTCATGGTTAGTCAATTCTCAGCCTGTGAGTCTGCACTGGATGATGTCAGTCCCAGGATTTTCTCTTTTTTAAATGAACTTCATGATGTTGCTCTCTATTCCTCAAGCTCAGTGATGTTCTTCTGACTGTGTTTTCCTTAGACTTTCCCTGGACTCCTTGGCACAATCGATTTTCATGACAGCTACTTGAAAGAGAAAGGGAAGGGTAAAAAAGTGTTCTCTAAAAGTTTTCTATTCTGCAAAATAGTAATGAAAATAAAGATTTTTGGAAAAAGGAAAGGAAATAATTCTCAGGAGGGCTGGGGACTTCCTGTGGGTGAGATACCAGGGATTCCAGAGTCTCCTTGGTCCATCAGGGTAGCAAAGGGGCCCAACCCCCTGTCCCAAGAAGAGAGCAGAACATGCTTCAGAGAAGAGGATCCATTTCTGTATGAACTCCACAATCTCACAGCTGGCAGTTTTGCCTAAGAGAGAAGAGACCCAAGCCCTATACACTCTCTTCATATACATATCATTATTATTCCAAAGGATAAAGAGTAATTACTATTGTTATTTTGTCATATAAAGCAACCCACACTAAGTTGTATGATAGACAGAGTGATGTAATTTAACATTCAATAGAACATAACACATGCATATCCAGATGGTCACTGATAAAGAGAGGGTTTTAAATGTAGCCAGGAAAAGCCCCACCTCTCCTACATGAAGATGTCATTTAAGTGGCTGATTTCTGAATGCTCATGGAGCAATGGAAAGGGGGAACAAAACACTGTGAATACCCTTATCATTTATTAACAGCAGGAAACTAATAGTGAGAACCCTCCCACAGCATTTATCCTACAGTGATTATAATTCTGATGGTGAGACCTACTAACTACAAAAAACCAAATGTTGCCCTTAGAGACAGCTAATCAAAAATGTACCACTAGCATACATAGTGGTCCTAATGATAATTATGATCAGCTTATGGTTATAACAAACATTTAGCTATTAATGTATGGTGCTAAATAGAAAGTAAAGATTCACAGAGAAGTATTACATTTCAGAAAGAAAACTCCAAAAGCCATGGTGTCTCTTTTCATGTTGCTCTTAAGCAATAGCAATGATATTCATTGCTATGAAATTACAGCAATGGTTGGCAGCTATTTAGAAAGCCAATCCAGGAAGCTGCAAGGAACCTTAATTCCACCTAAATATTATTTCAGTAACTGCCAGTTGTTAAAAATATAAACTAATGTTCTTTTTACTTGTGATCAGCTAAAGAAATATCATGATAGATGACACAGGTTATAGGAAAAAGCAGACTTATTCTGGCTCTGCTGTTACAGCGGTTCAAATTGCAAGCTACCATCAGTATTTTTCCTCATGGAGTCTGAAGGTACATAAATATTAAAATGCAATTTAAAATTTCTGGCCAAGTCCCAGAACAGCATTGTTTATGCAGTGTTTGACAGTGCTATTCAAATAAATCAAGTAACAAATGTGTCATGATTACTGTTAAAGTGGGAACTGCAGCACTAACAACTATTAAGATAAATGATACCATGCATGGAAAATACTTTATGGGTGCTCTGTCTCTGTGCATGGGTGTGTGTGCATGCACAACCAGCTGTCTCTCAGGAAAATTAAAACTGCATCCAGGGATGAATATTGTGAACAACCAGCTTTATAAACAACCAGCAATGGCAGCATATTCACTTGCTGTGCATGGGATAAAGTGGAGTTCTGGTTTGATTTTTCACTAAATCTTTATTGCTTTCGGGTAAGCTTAGGGTTGGTTTGTTGGTTTGTTTGTTTGTTTGGTTTTTTGTTCCTTACAGACAGAGAGATTTTTTGGCAGCAGAGAAACACAGAGTTATTTGTTTGCCTATAGTCAGCTGTCTGTTTCTTTTTGGAGCAGCATGTTGTACTCAAAAGCAGAGTTTAAGCTCCAGCAAAAAGAAGGCTGGAATTAGAGTCTTAGGGAGGGACTCATCACAGTTTAGGCCCCTTCTCCACGATGTTGATGTCTACAGCTGAGCTTTTCAATTCTCTATGTTGTCATGTGAGACACAGGCACTTTTAGAGGAGTCATCTGAGTTATCTGAGATGTTTAAATTTAGTCAATGTCGCTGTGACATACACTGAGCACCTCTGAGTGCCTGTAAGCAATGTTTGCAGTGATGTCACATAAATCTCCATAAAAGATCTGTACCACTGTGTGTTCTGTTGTCTGTGGCTATGCGAAGCCAACAGGATAGGAACATATTTATCTTAGCTGTTCAAGGAGCTTAGAAAAGTTTGGTTAACTGTCCTCCCCTCCTAGTGTTAGTAGGAGCATGTCTGAAGGCAGCCAGTGTAAATGAATACAGATTTTAACTGGTGAGCAACCCCAAAATGCAGGAGGCAAGTAAGTGATGAATTGTCATATAAGCCTGACATGAATAAAAGTAGAAAATTGATGTGGATCATAGACCAATAAACAACAGCACATTCTTTACTGTTAGTGTTAAAAGACATCAAGTTTTAAGTGTTTAAGCTGACTGTGCAGGGGCTCAGAACTTGTCTGAGCTCACCTCAGCTTGCTCTGATTTGCAGTGGTTTCTCTGTAGTAACAATTATCAAACCACAAGGTGCTGAATGAGAAACTGTGTTTTAGTTTTGCTTTAGTTTGTAATGATAACAAGTACAAATAATGTTAGGAAACTGAGCACAACACCAGAGCAAAGGGGCAGTATAGATCCAGAAGGTATTTGTACAACAATTTTAACTGTATTATTAATTAGTCTTTCCTGAAAATATGTATGTAATTACACAATTTAAATTAAATAGACTGTTAAAACTTTAATTGTGCTGACAATAACTCCATATGTATGGCATGCTCTATTTTGGCCATAACAAGACTTTTAATATAACAGGGCACTAATGAGTTTGGATAATTAGGTATCAACAGCACGTTTTAAACCAGAGCAATCACAACTTTGCTCTGTCTTTACTTTCAGCATTTTAAATAATAATGAGAGTAGCATCCTCATCAGAAAATTGCTTAGAGTATACAAAGTCCACTGGCAAAGTCTGTGATTAGCACATTGATGATGCAGTATATTGATTAAAGAGTGATCTATGAGCTTTGCACTGGTCTATAGTTCAGTAAAGATCCTTTGGCCAAAAAGGTGAGGGTTATGTTTTAAAACTGATTTTGTAACCTATGAGATCAAGGCCCTGGAAGGTGGAAAGAAGACGTTGCCATCAGTGCCAACAGAAGACCTCAGATGACAGTCTGAGTACACGGGGGAACAACATGACTTTTGTGCCTGTACTGAAAATTTCAGTCGAAAGCTTGTTTTCCTAAAAGGAAGCAGAACAAATGAGTACAGAGCTCATCCTCAGTGTCTTTACCTGTTACCATGGATCTACCCACACAGTAAAAATATCAGCATCACTTGTAGTGGAACTGCCCCACACTTCATCAGCTGAGCTCAGACACACCAGAGACAAACCAGGGGAGTGTGAAAAAAAATGTGTAGGAGAGAAGAAAGATTGATATAACCTTTCTGAAGAGTTTGAATACCATGCATGTAAATAAAACTGTTGTACCACTTTACAGTTAAATGCATCTATTAAGATTTTAATTAAAGTCAATGGACCATGTACAGAAAAAGTGAAAGAAAATCAGGACTGCAAGAAACACTCAAAAATTTAAGTAGAGATTTGAGACTAGATGGAAGACTGGGGAAGGCCAGTGCCAATAGACCTGATTGTCCAGCAGAAATAGGTGAAAGCTGATATTGGTCCTGCTTAGAAAACTTATTTGCCTAAGTAGGACTTCTGTAAGGGTGGGAAGTCAAATACAATTGCAGTGTAAGATACCACATGAATTTCCTCTGCACTGTGCACTGTCTGGAAATGCTGTTTGGGATTTCTGTACGTTTTAACTAATGTGATGCTATATACTCTTTTAGATGGATAACTCACTTTATCCTGAAATGCTTTCAGGACTTTTGTCCATGCTAGAAAAGATGTAATTTGGAACTTTCATTCTACTAACAATTATTTTTTCAATTATTTTGTTTCCTTTCAGTAAGCATGCCTCAGGAGGCAGAACTTGATGCATCTGCAATTTATGTAAAAATATACACACATGTATATGAGCACATTTATTTCCTAACAATTCCTTACATTTAAAAAGCCAAAGATTTAGTAGGTAAATTGAAATAACGGACTCCTTGGTATGTATTTGACTGGAAAACTGTAAGTTTTACACAAAATAATCCCCTTTTAATGTAACTTAAAATCCTCTTAAAAGTAAGCACAATTTCACTGATCTGAAGGAAATGAATGTGGAATAGATCAAATAAGCACTTTGTACAATGAATGTAATTAGTTTGATATTCCCATTGTATTCTTGAATCACCAGTAAGGCTAAACAAAAAGAAAAGACTAATTCTAAACACGATCATGTCATTTTTGATCTCTGAAATTCATTGCTCAGGCCACTTTAAAACAGTCACTTATATTTTAAAATAATGATAAATCAGAATACTTTCAAGGCTGATGGGTAATTCAGTATGTATAGGCAGCTTAGTTCTTGGTGTCTGTAACAGGATTGATTATTGTTCACTGTAGCTGCCCCTTGCAAATTAGTAATGTTATAAACCTTCAACTAGCAGTCAGAAAAAATATCTGTGAAGAAAGTAAATTCATACACTGCCTATGGTTCATTATGAAATGAAAAATAATTATTTTTGTCTTGGCTGATTGCTTATTTTATATGTATAAATATGCAAAATAGAGAACCAGACATAACATCATGTTATCTCTGCTCCTCAACATATTATGAAGTGTACCAGGGTTTTTTTATGCTACAGCATAATTAAAATCAGTATAATATTTTCCTTTATGTCTATTAAACTACAATTTTCTGCTCCTTTAAATGCCTTTTTCTTCCTCAGACTTACAAAAGGACATAGAATTATTTGTAACTCTTACCCAGTTGTCTTTTCCAACCCTTTCACCTCAAAGGTTCATGTGCTATAAGTTCTTACTTTCCTCTTTTGTTGTTTTTGAAATAACACGGAGTTTAAACTTACACTTTCATTTCTTACCAACAGACATTTTTCAGTTTGGGAATGCTGAGGGCTTTCATGGGATGTAGAGCCAATAATTTTTCAACTCTTTTTCATTTATTAGTTTTGTTTTAAATATATAGACTGTTATGTATCCACTTTCTATGAAGAGAAAACTACACTGTCATCAGTAATGGACATCTGTGAAATACAGTAGCCATAAATATCCCTCAGGAAAATAGAAAGGATTTTCAGTTGCCTTACAGTTTGGAGACACAAACAGAATATTCTCATTTGTGGAAAATTACAGTGGTTTGTGTACCTTCAAGGGCCTGCTGTTCAAAGCCAGAAATGCACACAGTGCCAGAAATTCAGGCAGTATACACTAAAGCTTTTTGTGCACAGATATAAAATGCATTTTCCTGAATTCTTAATTCACATATAAATGAACAGTTGTGGTTTGAACATGTAAATATTATGGAAAGACATAAGAGTGGAAAGCAATAAGAGTGTGACCCGTATAGTGACTGCATGGTACTTAACTGAACAGCAGTCAGTACCCACTGAAAATATATTTTAGACTTATTGCACTAACACAACAATAATAAACTTTTTTTTCCACTGAACTATTCCTTTACTTTCATCTTTTTTTTTTTTCCTGTGAAACTTTCCTCTGTAAGTTACTGAAAATAGCCCCCATTTCTCATTGTGGACTTCTTTTGTAAGCCCTCATAACAGAAGTTCTGAAGATCAATTATTACATGTTTTAGAGCCCAAGACAGAGGCATAATTCAGACCGGAGTCCTGTGCTGACCACATTTACATAGATAAAGAACATTAGTTATTCAGTCAGCTCACACACAAGACCATATGCAGATGATTCATATCTATTTGCATCCTCTAGCCATAAGAGGAGTCTAGTGTGACTAGCTCAGACAGACATCCACAACTGAGCAGAAGAATTTTTCCAAGACCCAGGAGGACTCTTGACTGTTGTTCTCAGTTCCCTTCTTCATAGGTTTTCTGGTCCCACAGACACTGAGTTTTCAACTATAAAGCCAATGAAATGTATAATACCTTATTACAAAGCTCCAGGAAATGTCTGACAAATCTGGTCATACCCATCCTGGTCACCATCAAAACCCAATTCTGCCTGTGACCTCTGGAGGGCATGTTGAGCATTGTGGCCACACTTAGGGAACACTCTCCAGTTTAACTTCATATGAACTGGGAGTTGCCTCTGTGCCTCAAAAACACAGCTGGAGGAGATGCTTCTCTTTCTAGTGGGCATCTGCAATTCTCTTCTGGAAGACAGGAAACTTGGTTTCAATTCCATCTCTTCCCAAACTGTGTGACTAATGTCAACTTCTTTATTTGAACAAGTATGACAAAACTGAGCTGTTGGCTTTTCTGAGGCAGAGAAGACTTCCTACATCTTGATATCTAGGAGAAACCTTAGAATCACAGAATCATAGAAAGTCTTGGATTGGAAGAGACTTTAAAGATCATCTAGTTCCAACACCCCAATGTGGGCAGGAACACCCCTAGACTATGTTCCTCAGGGCAAGGATCGCACAGTTTGGGTCTTGAGTTTGCTCTTAAATCACTCCTGTAACTGAGAGTCAAATGTGCTCTAGCACAGTCCTGCATATCCTGGTCTATCAGCTGGATCAAGGAACAAATGTAAACATACAGTACTTTTCCTCTGAATGAATCCACAACTTTTATGCAAGGGCCATGTAAGGGTTTACCCCTTCATTTCCAGTGCTGTCAAGCCTTTGCCAATGCTTTCAATTTACACAGACATGGTTGCAAAATAGAGAGTTGGATGTGACCAACTATTTAAGTAGGCAAAGTCATGGTCAGTGGTACTATCTATACATACAACTCAACTGGGTTTCAAGAGAGACATTGTCTGCAGTTTGGGATGAGTCCCTAATAAATCAGCTTCTCAATCTGACCAATAACTGGAGATGGATGCTGCAAGAAGGACAAATCCTCAACTCAAACAAGACTTTGCATCATGGAATAAGGAGTCACAATATAAACATGATGTCTACACAAAGTCTTTGCCTGTTTTGGTAACTTTCAGTATCATTGGAAAAAAATTTCTGTAATTTATAAATTCTTGGTTGGGTACTAAATAAATTATTTCTTCATCAAATAAGCAAACCAGCAACCAAAATGCAAATAAAACCGTGCCTTTCTTTTTTTTTTTTTTTTCCCTAATAAATAATTTGGAAATATATGTCTTGTAGCAGAGCCTAGGCTGGTGCTAGCCACATATGTGTTCCTTATTTTATAGCTTTATTAATTTCATGAGGAAAGATCTTGTTGATCTATTGCAGGTGGCAAACAGTCATTACATGAAATGTTACTGACAGGGAAAAGCTAAAGACAATAATGCAGCTTGCCAATATTGCAAAGTTACAAGACAAGAATGTGGAAACCTTATGCTGAAGGTTAATGCCACGGCTTAATGAATTTTTTTTGAAGTTTATGACTAAAAATTCCAGATGGTAAAGCAACAGCTCAGGTGAAGGAATGAACCCACCTTATGACTTACAATAAGCCCAATGTATGATTTAAAATGACACCCAAATGAGTTTTCATTTCCAGCTCCCTCATAATTCTACCTAATTAAAGGTTTGATAATGTAAAAAAGCACTTAAATGCAATGCTGAAATCCTCAGAGTCATCTTTTTCCTATGATATTTGAAAATATCTGTGGCATATTATGTGTGGTTTTGTAAATGATATATATTTTTCATAGCTGCTTTCATTAGCAATTTTCTTCTTCTAATGGTTGTATAATTAAACCATAATGGGATATTTAGGCTTATGTATATTCATGGAGAAGTAGTTGTAACAAAACAAACTATAATTAACTATGACCCTCAAAAAACACATTTTTGTTTGTACACCAATTTTCATTTTCCACAGACCTTATTTTTTCCTGCAGATAATAATATTGAACAATATAGAATAGGAACCTTCAAATCCACACGAGGTCTTTGTGACTACAGGCTGGTTTTCAGCAGCTTGTCCTAACTTTGCTTTAGTCATATCTAGGACTTGGACTTGTGTATTTCAGTGATCTTACTACACATAAGGAAGAACATTATTGTCTAGTCCAAATATATAGAGTGGAAAAATTCCATGTGATTTGTATAAGACATCCTTTCCTGAGCTAGTGGTGGAAAATGATCTTCTTCAGCATTTTTTCAGCATACAGAATTTAAGTATCCACTCAAAGTTTACACATTCTCTCGTGATAGTATTTTGTAGTCTACCAGCTCTTGAAATGTCCAGATCACTAGGAAATAGGTTCTGCTCCTTCCCAGTAATCTACAGAGGCACAAGCTTCAGAAGGGAATTCCTGGCCTCTTGGATTCTCTGAATTTAAAATATTAAGTTCATTAAATTCAGAAGTATTTTGTCATTGATTTCAGAACATCCACTGACTTCTGTGGTGCCAGGATTTAAATCTCTCTCTTTTTTGAACACTGTTTCTGAGTTTGTAGATGCAACCTTGAATTTCAAATGAATTTTCATATTAAATCAATAGTTATGGATTTTCAACATTAGAAGGACAACGTAACAATCTGAATAATTAATTCATTTTATTCTCTGACATTTGTCTTGGTGTGGACTTCTCAACTATTTTTTTTTTACCTTGAAATAACTATTTCATAATATTTGGGTTTTGCTTAGAATAATAATTAGTAATAATAATTACTTCTTTCTCTTTGATGGTTTATAGAATATGTGGATTTCCTAACAAACATGGAAATGATATAAAAAGACTTTTTACTCCCTGAAGGGGCATCCATCCTTCCACCCATCCATCCATCCATCCATCCTGCAAAGCACTCGCATGGGAATGGCTGAAGCATGTAAGCAGCCCTGCCTGAACAGAAAATGGGTAAACAAAATGTATAAACCTGACAGCAGTCACATTTCAGTGTTGAGTTTATAAATACATTTGCAGATTATTCTTCAATTATGTCCCCTGATTCATGTGATAGAGATACCTTCTCCAGTCAGTGCAAGAATCCTAATTAGAATTCACTTTTATCAGGGAAAAGGAGGCATTCATTTTGACATAGGTGAGTTTTTTGGAAAACAAGAATGTTTTTCCCTTGATATTGTTGTCTCATTCTGCCTTAACATGACTGTGGAACTACAACACTGGTCTCCATGGCCACACATCTCATTGCTTGTCCCAACTTAACTCCCACACAGAAAAATATTCCCAGCTAGCACAAGCAGGGATAGACCAAATATTTCCACACCTTAGTCTGAGTTGCTACTCTCTTGAAGTTTCCTAGGAGGAACTTTACACTCCTCATAGAAGAACACCACTTTGATAAGAAATTTGTGAGCACAACAGAGACTATGGTCATCAAAGATTAATTAAAGCTTGTAAACACAAGAGATTGTAAACATTCAGGTTCTGTAAATGCATCTTTATTGAGATTAACAGAATGTTGTTTCCAGAGTATATTTTCTAGAAATAAAGGTTTGTAATATGTGAAAGATGCAGTTCTGTGATACTTCTTTGATACCTGTCTGTCTCGAAGCTCACCTGGACAGATTGGAACTTTTGAGCTGAAGAAAAAACACAAGATTTGACAAAGATATGATATATGGATGATGTAGGCAAAAAGAATGATACAACAGAGGTATCACAGGAGTCCTGGACAAAGGGAATAAATAACAATTGTTCACTGACTTTCCTTGAATAATAACCAGGGCATGAAAGAGAACATGGAAATGGGAAGTTCAGAGGTGAGAAGTTAATATCTTCATCCTACTTCTGTCTAAAACTGTGGGACTTATTCTTGCTATGTTTGAAGAATGTTTACAGAGGACCAAAAATGCATTGAATTTCTTTTGGTTTTTTTTAGAAATTCAACCATTTCAACGATTTTTAAGAGAAATTGCATTTCACTTCAGCACTGAATACATGGATGGTATTATGGCTGTTTTTCTATTCTCATTTTCAGATGTTTATAAAATCTACACAAATGGTGAGAAAGGTAACAGAACACATGGGTTCATGAGAACACAGCTTGTTGCTGTTTACTCACATATTTCTAAGCTTTTATTTTCAGAAATAATGAGTGAATGAAACTTGTGGTGACTTTGAGGAGTCCTACATGTATTATTTTTTAATAAAAATTATGATCCACACTGCATAATAGTATAGTGAGGTTGAATTTTTCTTCGTTTGTGAGTTAATGCTGGGTGTTTTTCTTAATGTTAGGCAGGTTGGATAAGACTTTCTGGTCAAAAACTTTTTGAACACTGGGTGAAAAAAAATTGGGAGCTATTTGTACATCAAGTAGTTTTTAAATGGGAGACTGGAAAAATTTTGCCTTAATCACAGTGAAAACTAGGATATTCTGGTCCTCAAATTTCTCTCTGGTCTCTCAATAGATTTTTACTGAGTCTGAGGTGTGAACTTTTACTTCTTTAGCCAAAGGCCCTCAGGTTGACTTCTGTTATCATGGATTATGGACATCTGGCTGCCATGATAAACCATTTCCATGAACTTAGAGGTGAGACTGCAGTGAACTTTGGGATGGATAGTTCAGTGAGAGTCTTGTTTAGAAGAAGTACTTTATGAGGTACTTTACTTTGTCTCAGCTTGGTGGCTTTTAAACAGAAATAGTTGGAAAGACACTGAGATTTGCCCAAAGATTTATATTTCCTGTAGATGTTTTTAATTGAAAAATTGGGGAAAGGAAAGCCAATTCCAGCAAGGTGAAGGCAATCCTTAGATCACAGATAATCCTTCTTTTAATTTTATGAAACTGTCCTTTAAAACATAAAGGTTTCTTGCACACACCATTATTCACTAAAACACTAGAGATAGTCACAATAATGCCATGTTTTACTGCATTTAATTCAGTAGACAGAGTAGAGTTGAGAGGCAGAAATTATTACTGGCTCCTTTAGCAACTTTCTGTTATTGCGCGATGTTTCTTTTCTTTCTCTCTCTCATTCCTAATATCAGTACCTTAAGAACAAGAGGTTTATTTAAGGTGAAAGCAATATCAGGATCCCAGAAAACCAAAACAATACCTGAAATAAAATGTGATAAATTGCAATGAAAAGGCTGTGTTAGTAGTCTCTAACTCAGGAAAATTGAATTCTCAGAAAAGACCGTGCAAATTAAGTTTTATCTATTCTATAGACCTGAAAAGCTAAAAGAAAGGCTCACGGCTGAAAAATGTATGTTTACAAAACAATGCACAGAGGAGTTAATTTGAAATTAATTAACAGCAAAATAGCTCCAGAAAGTGTACTATGACACATAGATAAGTAATTAAATTAAATATGAAATTATGTATGTATGCTTTTTTTGTATATAATTATCTCTTTGAGATTGAAAGTATAGTTTAGAGCAGAAATTTTCAGCAGTATTTCTTAATTAAGCCCAGAATTACCCTCTCCATCTAATGCTGTTGTTTATCTTTTCCTTTGAAAGAATTCTTCATAGTTGATCCTTTTAAGCCAGTGTTTATTTAGTCAAATAGTAATAACTAATATGAATATTAGTCAATCAATAGTAACTAAGGCACTAATTTTCCCAGGGACAATATTCATAATCTCTTTCTCTAGCTATAATTTAAAGTGACTTCTTTCTGTGGAGAAAATGACATGCTTATTTATGGAGAAATTACTCTTGACCTTAGCAACATGGTGCTAAAATTTATATTATAAATCTGTAGAGCATTTTCATGGCACCTTTTTATATTTATATAATAACTTACATATTGCAATTTAGGAGACAGGACTCACTATGAATCCATTAGAAAGAATTGGAATAATTTTTGCTTTAGAAGAAGAACCATGTAGTAAAGTCAATTATATTACTTCTATAGAGTATTTAAATAAATTTATCCAGCTGGCAGTTCACAACTTTCCAGAAATATCAGATAATCTACTGATATCAATATTTTTTAGTACCATAAAAAAGGCTTTGTCTACCAACTTCCACATGGAGCATAAAAAGAGTTTTTTTCTGAAATATCACCAGGCCGATATGATTCACTTTTCAGGATGTACATGGAGTTTGGAGTCATGTTTTAGACTTTCCAGCACTGGAATCAATCCAGTGGAGGGCCACTCAAATATTTAGGGAACTCAAACACATGACATAAAAGGGCATACCAAGTGTGCTGTGTTTTTCAGCTTGGAGAAGAGAAGGCTAAGGAAAGGATCTAATTGCAATCTTCCTTTCTCTACAGTGAGTTTGAGGGAAGTGGGAAGCAGACTCATCTCAGGGGTCCACAGCAGAAAGCTGCAGTAAGGGGCATTCTGACCAGGTATAAGGGAGAATGGTTCTGAAGAAAGTTGTTACAGCTGGGGCCATGTTACCTGCAAGAGTGGTCAATTCACCATCTGCATAAACGTTCAGAATTTGATGGGTAAGGTCCTATGTGGTTTTATCAAACTTTGAATTTAGGGTTTGAACAGAAATTAAACTCACTCATATCCAGAGGTCCCTTCCAAACTATGCTATATTACGATTCTTAGCAGTGTAACATGTAGCTACTAAGTTATATTCCAGATATTCAACCGAATAGTTCATATTGCCATCAGTAATATATATCTGTTACTGGACATGTGCAAAAAAGTCTTTTCAAGCAAGTTTTGGGTTCGCATTTCATTACAAACTTCTCTGTAATTTAGTACCCAGGAACATCTTTCTGATCAGATCTCAAAAAGCTTTTCTAAAACAGGACAGTGGGGACTGTAAAGATTGAAGCAGGAACAAAGAAGTTTTCTAAGCAGAAAGCTCAGGCTATGTGAAAGTTTGAGCTGGCTCTCTGCCAAAAGCCAAACCTCACAGGAAAGATTCCCCCTCCCTTTCCCAAAACGGCAATAAGCAGCAAGAGAAAATTGTAGAAATATATATATATTTACATATATTAAATTTATATNACAAAACATTTTATCTGTGCTGTCTTACTCCTGTTTCCTTTGGAGACATTGGAAATTACATTTCATAAACCACAGAGTCATAGAATATCCTGAGTTAGAAAGGACCCGTAAGGATCATCAAATTCCAACTCCTGACTCCACGCAGGTCAGTTTAAGTTTAAATCATAGATCTGAGAGCCTTGTGCAAGGTTTCTTGAACACCAACAGGCTTGGGGCCATGAACACCAACAGGCTTGGGGCCAGAAGGTTTTTGGTTTGGGTTAGAGGGTCCCAGATTACTCAGAGAACATTATAAATCTAAATATACTCAATTTTACTTAGTACTGAGTGAGTAGTCACTACAACCAAAGCGGTCCTGTGTTTGGAACAAGAGTTCTCATCATAAATAAGTTCTCCCCTTCCACAAACTAAATCCAGCCACTCTTGTTGTGAAACGTGGTGACAGTTCGAAATCATAACTCATCAGTGCCAGAAGTTGTCATCAAATGGAGAGTAAAGACTACTTTAAGAATGTTAGTGGGTTTTTGATAACTATTTGGCCACTTTCACTTCTGGCTGGGCAGCTAATGTTGTACCAGTCATCGTTGGGTTTTCGCTACATATTGATCAAGTATTTTTTCAATGTAGCTAAGCTACTTTTATTCCAATATTAAAAACAAGAAAAGAGCTCAGGAAGAAAAATGTTTTCACAGACTTTACAATCAGAATAGCAATATGTACAGATGTTTTCCTATCAAAATAATTTGCAGTTTGAGAGCTATTGAAGATGTCTGTTAGTGATATAAATTGCAGGTGGAATATGTTAGTATGAAAATTGTTATTATAAGAAGCCAGAAACAGAAATTACTGCAGCCCAGATAAAGACACAAAATTGGTGTTCTGAAGAAAAACATTTCATCCTTAAAACAACAATAAAGTTTGTAATGTCATTGGTTTTGTTCTCTCAACTTTGTTGCAAACTTCTGTGTGTGTGTAGCTGTGTAAAGCTGAATATGTACAATTAAGAATACAAATAAATCTTCACATTCATATACATTTATACACTAACACATGCATATTGTGTGTCCATTTCATACTCTTTTCTATATTATACTTTTTCACTTTTCCTGTGTTTATTTCTTGACAGACACTTTATTTGTCTCATTTGATATATTCCAATTATAAAGTCAGTTTTTTTTCCCTGAAAAATCTATGTAGAAAAATCAAAAGCAACCATAGACTCTGTACACTATGAGACAATCAAGTTTCAGCATGCCTGAGATCAATGCTGAGGACAAATCCAGCACTGTGCAATTTCTGGTGTGGGAATAGATGGACCAAATAAATCTATTCTGAATCAAAAATGCTTTTTGTTCTCTTCTTTGTGTCCGCTCCATTCCCAATTCTCCACATTGCACTGTGAAAGGTCAGTAATACAAGGGATTATGAATAGCCATGGAAAATATGAGTTTGGTTGCAAGGAATATGACAAGGACAGTTACAATTGTTATTGTAGCTGTTCCTTTTTTTTTTTTTTTTATTTAATTTTTTCATTAGGATTCTGAAGGTTTATCACAATTCAGCAATTTACTTCAAAATTTATGCAATCTTTGTAAAGACAGAGTAATCTTTCACACTGAAGTGCTAGAGGAGAACAAAACTCACATAGTGGCACTATGATACAAGCTTAAAAATCAAATTTTTTAAGAAGGACATGAGGTTCACAGAGTGGTAAGGTTTAGCTCTAACTCACAATGACTTTTCCAGTGAACTAGTGAAAATATAGATCAACTTTTCAATACCACTTTCATGTCATGGAGATAGACACCAAATCGTGCATGGAGCTGCAAAACCAGCACACTACATCAAATGCTTGTTACCAATGTCATGTAGATAAGAGCATCATAAATCTCAGTCTGAAAGGTAACAAAAAGGCATGAGTGATATATCACATCAACTATTTCAGCACAGTTAAGGACACGGAAAAATGACTGGAGGAAGAGCTGAAGGCTGCATAATGCACTTGGATGAACAACCAGAGTAGCAGTGAAGTGTCACAGAAGTGAAGAAATCCAAGCCACTGGCACCAGACGACATCTTAGAGATTCCGTGCTCTGTCCTCAGCTCAGACACTGCCCTGGGGTGGGACTGGGGACACGTCACGTCTCCACTGTCACCTCTTTATCCACAACATGGAGCAATGGATGGCTTTCCTTCTAAAACTGCCTATGCAAATGTCGGTAGAACCTGATTCCAGTGAAATCAAAATACATCAGAAATTGTTGAATTCTCTAAAATGTATTTGAGGAAAAGTAAGAACTCTCCGAGAAAACTTTAAAACCAGACTTTATCTATCCATCCTATGTTTTTACACTTTGATGAAATATTTGGATTTGGGATTTTTTTTAAGAATGTGAAACAATTTTTATGGTTTTTTTAAGTGATGTCAGTATGTTTGCTCCCTACTTATTTTTAACTCCTTTAGAATCAGGACAAAAAAGAGATGGACCATTGAAAAGACTTTACTGCTCCATGGCTACTCTCATGTTATTACCATTAAAGATTTATTTACTTGGAAACTTTACCCACCACCAACATGAGCTAGAAGTAGACATAATCTCTTTATTTTTAGGTTTTTTTACTCAAAATTTTTGGTGGAATAAAAATACATGCATTTTGTGGAATGATATAATTTTTCCAGGTGTTTTTTTCCAGAGGCCTTGGGTTTTTTTTTATTTATTCCTTTTTCTAACTTTTTAAGAAGTTCTCCATTCAAGTTATGAACTTAACTTTATACTTAAGGTATTTTTATTGCCTTTTCTGTGCATGCAGGCCTTTAAATTGCCGATATCTGGAACATAAGCTACGATAGAATAATTCATTTTTAGGATTGATAGACATATCTACCTACATTATTTTTCATAAATGAAAATTTCTACATCAGACACTAAAAAATCCTATTCTTCTAGAGGTAATTTCACACAGTATTATATATATAGATAAGATGAACCAGGAAATAGGTAAAACAAAAAATTCAGATTTAAGGCTAAAGATAATGAAATCCAGTTATCTAAAGCAGTGATTTTTAGCCTAACACTAAATCACCTTTAAAAATCAGTGGATTAATCTGAAGGACTCTGCATGAAGTAGGTTAAAAAAAAAAAAGATGTTTAATGTGTGACACCTAAAATCTGTTACACTATGAATCGCAACTTAAAAAAATAAATAGGAAAACTCAAATTGGAAAGGCTTGAACATCTATGATTCAAAGGAAAAAAAAAAGTAATATTAAAGTTTTAAAACAATCTTAACTGTCCCATAGTGACAGAAGAATCCAGATGTATGGGTATAACTGTGAATTTTTAGAATACCACTTATGTTGACAAGACAAATACATGAATATTTCTTTTCAGAATTAGCATTTGTGCTGCTGCATGGTGACTTTGCACTTTGTGCTTTCTTCCAAGAACAGTGAAACTCTAAAATAAGGTCATGATTTAATATGCCTTTTTGTATTTAAAAATAAATGAATGAATTAAATAGCTTTATTTAAAGGTATATTTTGGGGGGGTTATTTAACTTATATGATGTTATTAAGAATGTAGTACCTAATGACAGAACTGTAGAACTCTTTGAAAGGAACTGGGACAAATACAACATGGGCCATAGATTAGAACTGATTTATCTGACAAGGTACATTCCCAGAGAGTTAATAGCCTGAAAGAGTTGTGTGGTCTCACAGTAATTTTAAAATCATCAAGGTCCTGCTTTAATTTCACCCTGATATTTATAATGTTTCAAGCCAGAAATGCACAAACCTGAGCACTGCTGGAAATAGATCTGATTGTCATGAAAATTCAGAATGATGTGTTGTTCTATGGGTCCTGACAATACTGCTATTTCTAGATTACAGAGAAATTCTAGAGAAAAATAATAATAATAATAATTTAAAAACAAACAAACAAACAAACAAAACCAAGTAAAAACAAAACAAAACAAAAACCAACCCACCACAAAAAAAAAAAAAAAAAAAAAAAAAAAGTAAAAAGCCCCCAAACAAACAAAAAAAAAAACAACACACAAACCCAACAAACAAACAAAAACCCAAAGAAACAAGAAAAANCTTTTAGGACTTGCCCAAACACAAATGTATTAAAATAAAATGGTGTTTTCTGTCTTGGTTTCAGGCTTACAGCTCCCATTGGCATCAGTGAATGCTGCAGGAGGGCTCAGAGAGAGCACAGGTGTCTATCCAGCCAAAAACTCTGGAGATGTGTTAGAACCAAGATATCTCTAAGGGAAAGTTGTGCCAAGAGCCTTCACAGTCAATTAATTAATCATGAACTGAAACAAAGTCAAATATCTAGGGACTTGAAAATAAATGGGGTCTAAAACTCAGGAGATTCCCAGCTAATCTCTTTCAAGTCCAACCCTGAGTGCTCATGGTGCCAAGATACACATCAGCTTCGTATGCTTCAGATGGGAAATACTTTGTTTCAGCAAGATAAAGGCTATCAGTGTAAAATAATGAAAAGAAAGACCTTCCAAAGACAGCTAGACTATTTCTCTGCTCTTCTAAGCTTGCCCCTTGCACTCTAAATACTTTCTACTTATCCTTTCATTAAAGATGAGAGAATTGGATTTTTTTCAGTCAGACTATTTGAGAATTTAAGATAATCCATGTTAAATTGCCATGAAGATTTAAAATAACCATTAAACAAGCCAAGGTGGCACTCTATGATCTTTTTAAACCTTTATGCTCTCTCATTTTCCACTCCTGCATTCATATATATATATATATATTCTGGTCAGAAGAACTCTCATGTTAAAAGCTCAGTTTCCCTGTCCAAAATATATGTGTTTTGTACAAGCCTAATGTCTCCAGAAAGATGAGGTTCTCCTGTGGGTATCCTATATTAGGTTTTGAAACTCACTGCTTTGAGTTCTGGAGATTTTTGTATTTTACTATTGACTGTAGATAGGATCTAATATTTTACCTTAAAATAGGAGCTTTGTTTAAAAAATATAAAGTTTGGGGATGTCATTGACTATTTTAACTGAGAAGGTGTATAATCTCTTGTTTTTAAGAGCATACATGTATATGTATATATACATAAAATCTCTACATTTCCAATGTCTGGAAAATGTCATAATTTTGTGAACAGGTACAAAGTTTGTAAGAAGTCTTGAGGAATCAGATAAAAGGTTGTACTCGTATCTTCAATCCTGAAGGAGTGAGAGGTCCAAAAACCTTATTTATGATGAATAGCTCAAAGTTTTTGTGGTGGGACTCATCTTGCTTTGCTGTAGAAACCTGCAGGGCAGAGTTCTCTATAAGAGCTCTCTGACCACATCCCTGCTGTGGTCAATACCTCTGATCAAATCCAATTAACTAAGATGATGTGAGATGAATTTTGCCCTTAGCTTAGCTAGGTTCAAGTTTTAATGCACCCTGGAGTCTTTTCATATGAAAAATAAGGGAGCTCCTGCTTGGGTAGATGCTTAGGAGAAGGGTTAAAATTCTGCCCATGGTCATGTTCCAACCATTTTCTGCTGTTCATGCTTTCAGACCAACAGGAGTCACATCATGGGACCATGGGGAGTACCTTTCAAACTTCAAAACTCTTCGGGGT
>VXBX01005679.1:306249-329730 GCA_013400415.1 Scytalopus superciliaris
CCCTCCCTGCCCACCCCCTCCAAGCTTCCAGGCTAAAATAGGGAGGTTTCCAACTCTCCTGATGAAGACAGGGAGTCTGCCCAGACCACAGCTCATGTAAATTGGTGCTAATAAAAGCATGTTTGTAGCTGTCCTTTGCTTCACAAACTGGAATCATCCCTTCAGACCCATCAGAGCTGAGTCAGTCATGTTGCTGATACACAAAGAGAGGAGGTATTTCAATATTACTTGTCCTCTAAGATCTATTGCTCTGGAGAGAATGAGAAAATGTATCCACTTTCTGTCTCTTCCTCTTTTGCCTCTTGTGCTCAGTGGACTGAATTCTGTTATTTGTTATATTTAAGTGGAAAATATGTTGGGTTTTTTTAATAGAATAAATAAGCCATGACTTCAAGTTGCTCTCTCGGAAAGAAGTGAATGTATCCATATATGTTTTTTTCCCTCCATTTTTCCTTTCAGATTTTTCTTTTCTTTAAAACTTTGCTCAGAGCTCTATTTGTCTGGTACAGTAACCATTTAAAGCATTGCCTGGAGAACTTAATGTGTCTCTTTCCTTATATCAGATTATCTTTTGGAAGGGTGAGTCAGGAACATAACAAGGAAGCTGAAATGAGGTTTGTTCAGTGATATTTATTTAGGAACATGGTGAGACATAGTCACACAGACACTTAAGAGGTTGGCCAGCCTTTTCACCCTTGCAGGCATATGGAAATCCAGGGAAAGTCAAATCGAGTTTGCGAGCTTTAGTTTCATCCTTTGTGGATGTTTCTCCTCATCTCAAAAACCAAATAGAATTTAATTCAATTGAGTGGAAAGGCAGGAAGAAAAGACATCACAAGCCTCAGTTAAAGCATGTTGGCAGCAGTATCTGGGAAGCATGTCAGACATATGCACTAGCCCTTAGGAAGCCTTTACTGTCAGGTTTTCAGTCTATTCAAACCTAAAGCCTCATCAAATCAACAACTGAAGTTTCAAAGCTAGAAAAAAAATACATAACTGACTGCATCAATACTTCCTAAACAGCAAAGAAACACTGGGGAGACAAAAAAAACAAACCAAAACCAANAGTCATTCCAATGCCTGATCAACTCTCTCTGTAAAGAATTTCTTCATAATATCTAACCTAAACCTCTCCTGGCAGAGCTTAAGCTCATGCCCTCTTGTCCTAATCATTACTTCATTGCTGTTATATGGCAACAATTTTATAGACTATAGACACTCTATTGGTTTTGCTGATTTCTTCCCCCCCCCNGAGGAGGTATTTCAATATTACTTGTCCTCTAAGATCTATTGCTCTGGAGAGAATGAGAAAATGTATCCACTTTCTGTCTCTTCCTCTTTTGCCTCTTGTGCTCAGTGGACTGAATTCTGTTATTTGTTATATTTAAGTGGAAAATATGTTGGGTTTTTTTAATAGAATAAATAAGCCATGACTTCAAGTTGCTCTCTCGGAAAGAAGTGAATGTATCCATATATGTTTTTTTCCCTCCATTTTTCCTTTCAGATTTTTCTTTTCTTTAAAACTTTGCTCAGAGCTCTATTTGTCTGGTACAGTAACCATTTAAAGCATTGCCTGGAGAACTTAATGTGTCTCTTTCCTTATATCAGATTATCTTTTGGAAGGGTGAGTCAGGAACATAACAAGGAAGCTGAAATGAGGTTTGTTCAGTGATATTTATTTAGGAACATGGTGAGACATAGTCACACAGACACTTAAGAGGTTGGCCAGCCTTTTCACCCTTGCAGGCATATGGAAATCCAGGGAAAGTCAAATCGAGTTTGCGAGCTTTAGTTTCATCCTTTGTGGATGTTTCTCCTCATCTCAAAAACCAAATAGAATTTAATTCAATTGAGTGGAAAGGCAGGAAGAAAAGACATCACAAGCCTCAGTTAAAGCATGTTGGCAGCAGTATCTGGGAAGCATGTCAGACATATGCACTAGCCCTTAGGAAGCCTTTACTGTCAGGTTTTCAGTCTATTCAAACCTAAAGCCTCATCAAATCAACAACTGAAGTTTCAAAGCTAGAAAAAAAATACATAACTGACTGCATCAATACTTCCTAAACAGCAAAGAAACACTGGGGAGACAAAAAAAACAAACCAAAACCAACCAACCAACCAAAAAAAAAAAAAAAACAAAAAAAAACAAACCAAAACCCCTCCCCCAAAAAACCACCAACCAACCAACCAACCAAAACAGGAAGAAAAAGCTATTCTTGAAATTATGTACTTAGAAGACAAACAGAGGGGAGGAAAGGGAAAGAGCACTAAAGAAATGCTGAACACACTCTCTCAAGAAAAGTATCCAGACCAGGCTGGCTTATGGGATTTTTTTATTAGTTCTGAAATTAGAAGCAGGGCACTGAGGTTGGGGAGAGGGGAGTATCTCAAAGCAGCTGCAGCTCATTTTAATTAAGGGCTAATTAACAAGTAAAGCCTGCTGGAAGTGGGAGAAGTCGATGTCCCTATATAATACAGAGCAGGTCACTAAAGTATTTTTTGATACTAGCAGAGGGGAGGAGAAAAGTGATAAAATTTAGAAGTGCTTGAGTGTTTCTATAGCTATTTTCTTTTTATAAGTCTGTATTTGCATAGAAATTCCTGTTGTTTTAATAGAAAAATGTTAAAGATATCAGGTACAGAAATCTAGCTGTTGAAATCTACTATTTATTGACATTTATGGGATTTTTTTTCCCCTATTCTTTTTTCCTTATTTCCTACAGTAGTTATCCAGAAAATTATAATTTGTTATTGAATGCCATGGAATTTTATTTCTTTTTAATTTATTTTTTTATTTTGCGTGTGTGTGCAATAACTAAAGATTGCACAAGAACGAGTTTCCTCCTAATGCTGAGATATATCTATGCTGCCTGGATAACTATGATCTGCACCTCCTTACAAAATACAGAGTAGCTTTATGTTTACAAAATCAACCTTAATCTCCCATTGTCTAAGTCTAATCTCTTTTACATGTGAGATCTTAATAGGAGCCTAAGTGGTATTTCCTGCTGCTCTGAATTCTGTTTATGAGAGGTATGAAAAAGGATAGGAGAAGTTAACTAGGAAAATCTTACCTCTTCTTTAGTCTTTTGGGTTTCATCACAGAATAATTAGTTGCTTTTCTGAGTAATATTAGCAGAGGTATTCCCTGTCTAGGAATGGCAATGTGGTACTCATGTCTTGAGTTCTGCATGTGTATTTAGAAAAAGCAAACTCACTGAGTTCTAGCTGTTCTTTATCATTCCCTAAACCCTGTTTATATAGGATGGTGGATATCAGAAAAGGCTGTGTTATTGAACAGCATAAGACAGAGAATCCCTGGGAGTGTTAGAGCATGGATTGGATGATACTCTGAGCAACCTGGTCAGTAGAAGGTGTCCCTGCCCATAGCAGAGTTTTGGAATTAGATGATTTTTTAAAGTCCCTTCCAACCCAAATTTTTTGTAAGTCTATGAACAATATTTTTAACAATATTATCTAATCTATCTGCAGACCACCTGGGTGGAGTGACATCATCTCTGAGGGAAATATTTTAGTGGGAAAGTTACTTCTGTATAAAACTTAAATCCCTCAGGGCTCTACTACGAATTTGTTTCCCTGTGTTTAATAATGTTAGGAACCAACAAAGGGAGATGAGCAGGGTTGTAATAACTGAAAAAGGGCAGTTGTGCTCACCTCGTTAGACACTGGGGAAAAGAAGACAGGGGGACAGAAAAGAACATGAGGGGAAATAAATCTCCTAAACTTAAGTTCCTTGGAAAAATATATGTGTTCTTACAAGTCAAAATTGGGTACATGAGCAAAAGGAAGGTGACTGCCAATGGGAATTGTGGATTTAAGGGTAAACTGTGACTAAAATTTTTAGGATTGTGTTTTGTTGGGGTTTTGGATGTCATTTACCTTGACTTTAGCAATTTTTTAGTATGCTTTTCCATAGCGTCCTTTTTGTCTATAACCTAAAAAAACCCCAACCAATGATAAACACACACGAAAAAACCCCAAAACCAAACAAAACAAACAAAAAAGCCAAAACCAACCAAACAAAAAGAAAACACAAAAACCCCAACCAAACCCCAAATTACTACAAGACTTTCATATGCAGTTTTGGTACCGTTGTGGTTGGTTGTGGGAATAATGGAAATATGAGAGCAAGAATTCATATTAAGCACTATGATTTATAAATTATTCCTTCAAAGAACTAAGTGGAGGCTGATGATTGTGGTATACGTAACATATAGTAATAGTCCAAAGCATCATATATTTATTCCTAGTTTGCAAATGTGTTCAAAGTAATATCCAAGTAAGAAATAAAACTGCAAAGTGAAGTGGCAACTACCATTTGGAATAACAAAGTTCTTAATGTGGTGCCTACAAGCAAAATAAATCTGAAATTCTAGTCTAAAGCTGGAGGAGTGCTCTGGTAGTCATGTTTGGAAAGCAGAGGAATTCACATATAGTAGTCATAGGTAGGTCCTTGCAGGACCTCAGAACTTTGAAAATTACTTTGTCATTGCTGTTTGTTTGCCTGGAAGGAAAAGGAGTTCTCATTTTCTAAAGCTGTGACACTGTCTGTTTGAGAAGATGTGCCTTCTCATTAACATGAAATTTCTTCAGTGCTATAATGAAGGGTTGGCTTCTGGCTATGTTAAACTTAATTATAATTGTTTTTCTCCTAACACCTTTGTATCTGATGATTCTTGTCTTATTAAGTTGAATAGCAGATGTATAATCAAAAGGGAAAGTGCATCTAATGTTTAATTCATGGTAATCTGCTCAATTTTTTTTATCCCAGTAAAATAACCTGTATAAGATAATGTATTTGATTAATCTTTTTTTTTGTTCTGGTTTAATATATTTATTAGAAAACATCAAATAACTACAAAATCATAATTTAGATGCAACTTATTACTATAAATAACTCATTTGGGTTGTTAGTTTGGGCAACCAAAATTAAAAAATCTAGAATTGTATGTGACATTGTTGAATATGTGGAATGTCCTAATTTTCTCTGTAAAATGATATTTGGGGATACCTCTCCTTGTTGCACCACAGTGAAGGCAGCGTATAATGACATTATGGTCTAGGAGCATGTTTGCATGCATTAATATGTTAAATTTAATGTTAAGATATGGTAAATAATCTTATTTGAATTTATTTTTGTAGGTTAACTCGAAGGCCAGTGCCATTAGTTCCTTTAAAGTTTTACTGTACAGTTTGCATAATTTGTTAACTGTGAATCACCAGCTCAAGGACTGTATGTTTAGGACAGAAAAAAGGCCAAACAACTTCCAAAACGTGGTCTGGGCTACTAAAGTGGAGTTCAAACACAGTGAAAAGTGATACTGATAGTTCCAGAAAAACAGGATTTTTTTAATTTTGCAATTCATTGCAGTCATTTTGTTTGGTTTAGCCTGGTTTGGGTATAATCAGAACTACAAAAATGAGAAAACCGCACTTTCCTGCACCTTGGTTGCCAGCCCTTCGAGTGGAAATTGGACCTCAAGCTCTGGATCTCCTTGCTCTTCTAGCACATGGCTACAGAAGGGGGTAGGTAAGCTATCCTTGCATTTTAGTTTTCTTAAGTAGTAGATAATAGATATTTCAGTATTTTTATGATCTCTCTTAAATTTGCAGCAGGTCTCGGCACCAATTTCCTTATGATGTTACTTTATGAAGTTTTATAAGGAGTTCATATACACATACCACACCTGAGGAAGGTCACTTGGATAATCAGGCTGTAATGGTTGTTATGAGTTGGACATTGCTGAGTTGCTATAACTGGAAGTTCCAGCATCACAGCTCTGAATCTGGGATGAGACCATCAATGCTGCCCTTTTGCTCATTGTATCTGCAGGAAGAGTCTGAAAGTATATTTATTACAGAAGAATTAAATGACCAACTCATTCTCTAGCCAGAAAAACAAAGACTTCCTAGAGAGACATAGTAGAAAGTGCAGAATGGCAGATTAGAGCTATTCCAAGCCCCATTACTGGTTTAAAGGAGAAAAACTCACCCCAACAGATTGAAGAGTGATGTTGCTTCCAAAAAAAAAGGTCTGTTAGGAGTAAGTGTGCCTTGTGACCACCATGTAGTTGTGCAGCCACCAGGTAGAGAGCCACCTGGGGTTCGGGCTTTTGCTTTTGTCCTTATACATGAAAGTTACTTCCATGTCTTTTGTAACCTGTGCACTGCTTAGATATCCAGCCAAATATATCTCATAATGGGATTTCTTTGATTCCTTAAGCTACGTATGCATCAGTAAAGAAAATGGGCCCTTGGTTGCTGCACTGGCCTGTGATGATCCAACCTGTTCAGTCAACTGTGGTGCAGTCCTCGCCTGTGCCAGATAACACACAACTCTCCCAAATGATTCTTGTGCTCAGTTCAAGACACAACATGTGGCACATGCTAATGGTGCTTTGATTCAAGGTCAAACAATCACTCTGGTCTGATTTATTCAGAATTTTATGTTGCTTTGCAAAATGTCTGTCATTAAGTATAAATCCACAACCATTCAGTGGAGCTAAATACCTGCTTCTTGAAAGTGGTTCTTCAGGGACATTGGGAGCCTTGGAAGAACAGCCACTCTGTAACAGAGCAGCACACTCACGAAAGTCTCCCAGGCCTGTTATGAAGAAATATTCAGATCCCTGCAGCTTAGTTGGTTAAGAGAGCTAAACATATCTGTCTAAGGAGAAAACAATTTTGCAGGAGATATTTTGTACATATTTTTAAGCATCCCACTTTGAATCTTTGGCATACTAAGCTGGCATTTGGCAAAAAGGGTTGGCAAAGGCACTTTCACTTCAAGCAGACTTTATAGTGCTCCTTGGCTTGACTTAGCTTTATCCACTTTTAGCTATTAAGCTTTCCTTTTTTTTTTTCCCCCATCATCACCAGTATTACCCAGTGTCTTATTTCATACATGTGGTGAGACCTATAGAGCTAAAATACAAAAGGATTAATTTCAGGATAGAATTGTAGCTTAGGTAACCTTTTGTTCTCTAGGAGTCAATGCAACAAAGCAAGGGAAGCAGTGTATTTCTTCTGATTTATGGGATACATGGTGCATTAAAATGTTCTACAAAATATATTGCAGTATTTATTTACTCCTACTTTTATGCCGTAGGATTTCAGTTCTGCATAGCTTAGTATATTACTTCTTAATTTGTATCTGCAAGCAATTATGCCAACATTGAACATAAACAATTTTATTACAAAGTATTAAAATTAGGATTTGGAAAAACACTGCGGAACTCCCAGGCGCCTGTCAACTTACACTAGTCAGAAGTAATAATGTATAAAACTGTAGCAGTGTTAATCCTATGTTTAACAGCCTTTTTTGTCATACTCTCTGTATCAAAGGTGGATATCATCTGTCACCAGATGGACAGAGGGACAAAGAAGTCAGATTCCACCTCAAAAGTATCCCAACCAGTAAGAATTTTGGTTTCTTTTTTATGCCGATCAGTCACTTCATAGTAAGACTTTTGTGTTCAGAAAGCCATGCTGAGTAGTGCTATTGAGCCAATGAAGATTTCTGCTTCTCCTTAGTATCTTAAATGAAATAATTTCTTCCTGTTTGGAATGACTATAGTGTAACACTTGGTCTAAAGTATAGTCCTTGCCCTCAGAAATGAGGCTTTTCAACTAATTTCCAAACTGAATTAATTCTGAGGGGAAATTATGATGGGAATTGCATTGACCATCTAAATCCTTTCAGCATCTTGGAAAAATGTTGAGTACCAATGTGGGCTTTTATCGAGTACTTGTGATATTGAAGGCAGGAGTGGAGCTTCAGCAGTAACTTCATCTGAATCAGACTAGTAAACAGTTGTTTTTAACTCCACACAAATTTTTGATCTTCCTGGGCACCAGCATTGCTCTGATTATGTTTCTGCCTACATTTTACCTACCATGCCTTTGTGAGATCATTTGTGCTTCTGGAGTTGTAGTAGTAAGTCCTAAAGCCTTGCAAGATTGGTTTGGGACTCTGAATATATTGGAGGATAGGTGAGTAAAATTAAGTTTAATTGATGGCAAAGCTCAGCTTAATGAATTGCCAATTAATGTTAGATTGCGATTGATAAAATGTTAACACCTTCTTTCATAGAATTTTAGGATTTTAAAGCTCTCTTTCATAGGATGTTAGAATGTTAGACCCTCTATAGAAAGTTACAATCTTGGAATATTTGAATGCTGAGGTGATCTTTTGTAGATCATCTTGTTCCACCCCCTGCCATGGGCAGGGATGCCTTCCACTAGCCCAGGTCACTCCAAGCTCTGTCCAGCCTGGCCTTGGACACTTCCAGGGATGGGGCAGCCACAACCTCTCTGGACAACCTATGCCAGGGTCTCATCACCCTCACAGTCATGAATGTCTTCCTAATGTCTAATCGAAATTTGCTCTCCTTCAGCTTAAAGCAATTCCTCTTTGTTCTGTCATTGAAATCAGTAAGAAATATGGAAGAACTCAGTTGCATTGATCAGAAATCAAAGAGCTGATTGCAAGTTTTCATGTTTCCCATGTAACGTGTACATTGTCTGCTCAGAGGAGTAGTAATGACTTATTTCTAGCAGCAAAACTCCACTGGACTCATAGACAGAATTGTGTCTTCAAGAACGATTTTAGAACATCTGATAAAACTAAGCATACTTTTTGATTGATAAAACTGAACTCTGACTTTAATCAATTTTAAGTAATATGAAATAAAATTGGAATAATTTCAAGCTGCTACATAACTGCATCTGAGAAGAACTTGATCACAGCTAAATTTAAGACTAAAGTTTAGGCCATTTGGGGAGTTTTTACAAGATATATGCAAAACAGCCTTGCCTCTAGGTTTAATCAGTTTGAAAATCTTTGTTTTTAAAAAGAGAGGCCAGGCAGAGGGTTTTAGTCACAGAAGATTAATGCATGCTACTGGGGATTTTTATATTAGTTCATTCTTCTTTCCTGTTGTCTGCAGTGATGTCAGTTGCTCATGTTTTCAACCAGTAAAACACAAGCTAAAATTATAGGTTGCTAAATATAGGTAACTTGCTACATCATTTAGTTTGACAACTTATTTGTAATGAAGACCCTAAAGCAAAATCAAAAATGTTAATTGGGGCAGAAATGAAACCTTACAATAATTTTTGCTCATTGCTTCTTAATTACAAATTAATAAGGGGTAGAAAATATGATTATAAAGCCCAACAATAAACGAAATATGACTGTGGTTAACTCTGAGGAGAGTTTCTCTCTCTCTCTGGATTCTGTTTAAGAGTCAAGGGTGACCATTTCAAGGTAAAACATTCTGCAACCCAAGGATCTTTGTTAACAAAAGATAAACAAATTTGAATTCCCCCTTTCGCTATAAATATATTAAATCAAATTTAGCAGTCATAAGGAAAATAAATAATGCATGTTTCATAACTCTTGGTTGACTTCAATTGCCATGAAATCAAGGCTATTTGTGAAGGGAAATCTTTAATTCTCTAGGAATTAGAATTCCATGTAGGAACTATTTTATATTTGTGTATTTATGCACTAGCACAAGTACAAAAAGACAGGGATTTCCTATCCATCAACTGAAGATAAAAGTTGTGGGATTATATAAAATAGATAAATAAAACATTCACTTATATTTATCTTGAGGATGCACATGCATGTGTACTTGCAAAAATGTTTCAAAAAATATTCATTTGCATATATTGAAGTCAAATTCATATGATTTAGAAGTGAGAATACCAGCTCAGATTTTATTTTTTTTTCCCCAGTTTTTCTGATAAGGGCTTTTTTGTAAATATCCATTTTCCATGAACTAGTCATCAGGTGGATCACACTGGTAGAGGGTTGGGTTCCCAGAACTTTGCCCTCTACCTTAGAAATCTAGCACTTAAATTATACAATCATGATTTTTTTCTGCCTAAGTAATTCAAACTCACTTTTATTTCTGCTTGAAGGTAAATGAGAGAGAAAAAAACTAGTGGTAGCAGTGGTAGGTTATCATAGGGTCCCTAAAGGGGTGTATTCACCAGAGGGAATAATGGTGATGCTAAGACTTTCTATACAAAAATATTCTCATATATTTATACAAAAATCATTCAGCAAAACTAAGACTGATTTAAAAGTAGAACAGTCTTACTGTGCTAGTGACCTGTTGGTATAATGGCTGATGCTGCAGGTTCACTCCCACTAACCTTTCATCTTTGTGCATTAGCCAGCACATGCCTTCCTTGATTGTTTTCCTTTCCAGAAACTTTTTCATTCATGTTGCAGCTTAGATCATGCCAAATAGACTCCTCTTTACTATTAAGCCTCCAGTAGACACTTCTACTGGAGCTTCTTTCGGAAATATTCACTCAGTCTCCATTTTAAACTTCTGCTTATGCACTGATTTAGACATCAGCATGTTGTTGCCTTTGGCACAGATTTTAATGAGTAGCAGGAACTGCATCACAATCATGGCTCTCTGTGCAGATAGTCACCTGAATCATGGTGATCCCACAGGTTTCATTAGCAGCTTTCAAACCTGGGAGTATGGCACTTTGGCTCATTCATTTGTGCTTCTACAGCTGACAAGAATAGTCACTAGAACTATTAAAACCCCACACCCTGAAATATCTCCTATAGATAGACTTCTATAGCCAGTTGTTTTAAGATCAGGAGAGAATTACTATGCCTGCTTAACTGGTATGTTTTTAGCATGCTGTGATGAGGCAAGTCACCCTGAAGGAATACTTTTGTCTTTCTTGCAAGACAGTACTATACTTATAGTTTCCACATACAGAGAAATACTGTCCTCTTTGAAAGGCTTTTAAACCATCAGGGTCAGGGAATGTTGATGAGTGTAGTGATGTGAATATCCTTGGCTATATGCAGCAAAGATACTAATACAGGGTGTTATAACAAGGTTATTTGTAGTAAATAGCTTTGCAATAAAAGCACAGCCTTTTGCAATAAAAGCAAAGAATGGAGCACAGGTGGAATTGCTCATTGTAGTCAAAGTGTAAAATTGCATTGTGTATCTATTTCTATAATAAAAACAAATAATAATTAATAGTGTAGTTGCTATCTAAAAATTTTAAACTGCCTTTAGAGACTGTACTGAAAAAAACTAAATAGACTTTTCCACTCCACCTATCTAGCATTTACACAGTGCTAAACAAACCTAAATGCATCATTTTCTCATTAACTGATGTTCTAGATCATGTCTTAGTTATAAGTGAAAATGCATCCTATGCAGTAAGGAAATATACTGCCACCTTAATCCATTGCTATGAATGCCAAGGGGGTTATTTGGCACTTTAATGCAAGTATCTACCTGTCCTCTAATAAATGACACAGATCCAAGCACAGTGTATGAACATGAAAGATCAAATTTTTATCCAGGGACACACTAGTTTGAAGTTTGTTATTTTGGGCTTTTATCAGACCTTACAAATTTTTTATCCAGAAACTTAAACTTTGAATGGGTCTTGCTTTTTTCCACAACTATTAAAGATGCCTTAAATGAGCAAGAGGGAAAATTGCAGGAAAAGTGAGAGAGAAGAGGTATGGGAGAGATAAGAAATTATTCCAAGGACTCTGAAGTATTTGGCCATCTTAATAACAACAGAGATAAGTTAGATTCTGGTAGTTCCTGTCATTACTGTAATGTTGAAAAATGCTATAGGCAGCCTAAGATCTCTCTCTAAGATGAAAGGTATTTAGAAGAATAACCTCCCTCCTTCTCCTCAGAATTCTTTGAGATGCTTGAAGTCAGTCATATGCAAACAGAGTCCTTTTTAAAGAGCAGCTCTATAATTTCCAATACCCAGTTTATGAATGCCTGAAGAACTAGCTTTGAGTTGATAGCTGGACAGTTCATAAATTTAAAGATATTCTTTGAGCCAAAGGTTACCTCATGACGATTTATCTGCCTGTGTAGTTTGGCTCATAGAAACTCAACTAATGGTTCTTTATTAGGTCCAATAATTTTATCACTTACTGGTGAATTTCTGAGTATATGACACTGAGAACACCTCAGATGCACATTCACAGCAAGTTACTACATAATTTGTTAGCACTTTCTGTAGCTGGACACCCACTTGAACATCGTTTGATGGAACAATAAAGATATGGAACTTTTTTTTGTTCCAGTTGGGGAAATTTTCCTCTGATATTGTCATATAAAAAAAAGACATATTGGGATTGGTATCAGCACTGCTGTATTCTGTAATAACAGAATCCTTGAGCTAAAATTGCCAGGTTTTCCAGCATCCTGGTACCCCTTTTATAGAAGGATAAATCTAGTCTGTGCACAGTTACCATATAAGTAGAAGGGGTTTTTTAGACATAAGGGATAGTATGACTTGTGACCAAATTTTCCTTGCAACAAGATGAGTACAGTGCTATCAGTTGTTTTGAATGATGAAGAACTTATTTTAGCTAGAGATTAACCACTTGAAAGATGTCCAGTTCCATCACTGAGCAATGGATCTTCCAGCAGAGTTTGTGTTATGCATGTTAGAGGATATTTAACTTACAAGAAACAAATGTATTCCCATGCAGTGACTGTGCCTTCAACTTAACTATTATTCAAAGTCCACCTGCCTTGCAGGCAACAAAGTAACATGAACAGCTGCTGGGAGAGAAAATATGAATAAAAATTACTTCCTAAATAATTTTTTTTAAAAAATTGCTTATGTTTAATTTGACCCAATATTGACACACTTTAGATAACGCCACTTAGAGAACTATGGAAAAGAACAAGCCAGAATGGCAGAAAGAAGCAATAGATAATGGGATTGCCCTGTGCTTCTCACCTCATGTAGTTTTGGGAGTCACGAGGTAGATCTGATCTATTGTGGTTAGAGAGAAATTTGGCCTCAGATTTACAAAGGAGAAACACAAGATTTTGAGTTCTTTTTCATGAAGCACAAGGTTTACTTGAGCTCTTTTAACTGTTAGCAAATTTTAAATGAATTTCTAAATGTGTTCTCTCCCTTTTGACATACTGAGGTAACTAGGGATGTTTTCAGCTTTTATCACAAACCAGACTACCTTTTCAATCTTATTTTGGGAGTTCTTTTGCAAATTTTCTTAAGCAAGAATGGATGGCATGACCAAAAGCATTCCCTCAATCTGTTCTAGTTGCTGAGTGGTACCAGCCTTCAGCTAGTGTGTGACAACAAACCTGTTGAATATCATGGTAATATCTGATGTATCCTTTTGCTGGTGGTCTCTGGCTCATGCAGTGCTAACAACCATCTGTTTTAGAGGTAGAAATTAGAAAGCTTGTGTTGGTCCTGCCATCTCCTGGAATTAGGCATTACATATTAAAATGGAAAAGAAACTAGTTTACAACAATGCTGTCTCCAAGATTTTGAAATCCCTCTCTTCCCTGGATTAAGAAACTATGTTTTCAGGTTCAAAACAACTATATTTTAACTGTGCTGATCAGATTAATTCATCCAGAATCTATATAAGGACAGAGATAAAAAAATGAGTGTGTACTTTGTCCATATGTATGCTTTGGTACTATTCTGTACTTCAGATGAGTCTGCAAAGCACTGAGAAAAGTCTATTGCAGACATGAAAATAAGGTTATTTTTTCCCTTATATTTTCCAGGCAGGATAGGATACTTTTCCACACAGTTGCACCAGGGGAATGGCTGTAGTGCACCAGATGAAATGTACATCTAACCTTTTATTGTGTCACACAATGTGACCAGTGTTTGATAAGTGGAAAAAAGTATAGGGGTGAGATAAATAAGCTGTGATTGTTTTCTGGAATGTTTTCCCCCAGCCTGATGAAATCTCTATTCAGAGTCCCGCTGACTAGCAGAAGTGTGTTTACTTAATTTCCTTACACAGTGAATTTATGTATTTTATTAATGTCTTCAATTTCATCAGTTGCCTTTTGAGTACTTTGCCACGGGTGGGTTTCCACGAGCGGGAAAGAGCTTAACACATCAATATGATGCATACTCTGATCCAAACTTTATTCGAAACTTCCACAGGTATATATACCTTTTTACTACAGAAAGCAATTGGCTCCGGGGTATTGTCTATCACCCTTCATTCGGGAGGTAATTGGTTAACAATTTGCTCACAGCGTTTAAACCCTAAGCTCGTTATTTCTGTTTTTCTCACTCCAAGCTTATCTCAGTTCTCATGGTTTCTTGGTCTTTTTCCCAGCCAGCTTAAGTAAACAGTGGCTCTTAAAGCTAAAGAATCCCTACAGTACTTCTAAAAGTCTGATGCACAACTGCCTATGACAAGGAATACTCTTAACTCTACCCTTTGAAAATGCATACTTATCTGCCTGCTTTATATTTCATTCTATTGGAAGAGACAATGAACGACCTGTTATCTTTTTATCTTTTATGTGCTACTGATGACATCTGTCATGTACTTCTTCACTCATCTTTTTTCCAGGATGAAAAGCATTAGTCTGTTTTACACTCTTCATGCGGATACCGTCCTGAACCTTTGATCATGCTTGTATTTGTACAAGGACTTGGAAAGTTACTGAGGAAATAAATGACATTGCAGAGCAATTCCAAACATGAGTGAGACTACAGGTCTACAAAAAAGGTCTTGTCCTACAATAAAACATTGCTTTTGAAGCCATACATTGTACCTCAAGACACATCTGCACCGGCTGGAAGTGACTGTAGCAGGTTTTCTTTGAGATGATCATTGGTATTACATTTTCCTCCCAAAATGCATGAAGTCAATAAAGCACAGGAAGACATGAAAGTTGTAACAGAAAGTGTGATTATATCCATGCTCGGGTTGCTGAGGAATATTAACATATTAAAGGCAAAAATTGTTTCAACATCTGACACTGTTCTAAGAGTAAGGAAGCTAAATCTGTATATCTGATGTGATCTGTATATCTAATGCTTAGTACCTCTAACATTTCGAAGAGTGGTAGGAGAGTTTACCATTTGAAAAGTATAAATGACACTTTGGACAATAAAATGCTTTGAAATTGCTTATTTGCATTTCATAAAACCTGACACATTGAGAAGGACATACTTTCTTACTTGATTTTTATTTCATGTGCTGATTCTCTCAAGCTAAGCCATAAACCGCATAGTATTTTTAAAGATTGTCTTTCTACAGTCTTGCAGACTGTAATCCTTTAGGAAAAGAAAAATGGACTCTTCTATGCAAGAAAGACATTTGAAAACAGGTATATAATTTATTTTTCTCACCTGAAGTGATACTTTGGAAGCAGTGCTTGTGATGTAGGCTGGTTCTGAGAACAACTTTAACACCCTGTCCAACCAAACCTGTCTCTATATGTAATTCAAACATCTTGGGTTCAAGCTGCCCCCAAATCCCATGTGTTTGTGTCAGGATGCTTTGTGACCTGTTGAGAAAGGACTCTGCCTGTCTGTGAAAGATGGATTATGTTGAAATAACATGTGTGCAGTCCTGAGGATACTCTCAAATACATTTTAGCAAGATTTTTATATGTTTTCCCTCCTTTTGGCAAATTCCATGAGCTCTGGGTCATTGCAGACAAGCAGTAAAGCATGGGTGGTTAATTTGCTCTTAATCTGCCTGACTCTCTCACACCCAAAACCACTGTGAAGGTGAATGTAGTTCTTCCATCCATGCAGGGACAATTTTCACAGTCACTGAGAGTCAGATGCCCATAGATCTTAGGACTTACTAAAATACAAGAAAACTCACCATATTTGCAGGAAAAAACTCCTCTTCTTAGCAGTCGCTGGCAGGAGTTACAGTGCTGGGCTATTGCTCATTTGCTGACAAGTCAATGGTGCCCTTGGAATTATCATGTGATTTCAGATGACACTTCTGAGAAGGAGATGGAAAGCTTCAGAGGAAAGAACCAGGTCTTCAGCTCATACCAAAAGGTCAAATTTCAGCATGGCTGTACTGCAGTGGTCTTAGTTTAATGCTGCAGGCGTAATCTTTTAAAGGAGGTGTAACCATCCCAGGTATGATGTTTCACAACTCAAAGGTCTTCATTTTATTGTTGAATTACTTAGTTTCTCAATATTTAATTCTCAAATTAAAGAATTATGATAAAATACTGCAGAGCTGAGATTGGGAGACAAGACAGTTGAAGAGGTTAAGCACAGATGCACTGGCTCTGGGAGCAAAGGTGCCTTAGGAAA
The DNA here is from genome assembly GCA_013400415.1 of Scytalopus superciliaris. Lineage (NCBI taxonomy): Eukaryota > Metazoa > Chordata > Aves > Passeriformes > Rhinocryptidae > Scytalopus > Scytalopus superciliaris. The sequence goes on from VXBX01005679.1 coordinate 322,375, forward strand.
ACGAATGTTACAATATGAATATTTGGATGTATCTCATAATGATTTAGTTAAAACAGGTAAAGCTTGTGTGAATTAGTGTCAAATCTGTGACTTGATATCAAGATATTCTAATACAGACTGTGAAGTTTCTTCAAAAGTTTCAAGGTCAAAGTATTCCCAAGCTTCTGTAGAATTAGAATATCCTGTAATACAACACATGCTGGCCAATAAATAGGCTTCAGGATCCAACATAAAAGGGAGATCTTTGACAAGAACCAGGGAATTTGAAGCAAGATGTTTTAAAGTGTAATTCTGGAACTGTCTTGGTGGCATATATACAGAAACTTCTGAGGGAAGATTTAAGCAAGGTGACAATACTTATGTAGTGTGCCTCAAAATTATGGTTGTAACATTTTTGGCATTCAGATTCTTTTTATCACACTTAAATATTTTCATGCCTGTTTTACACTATACATGCCAAATTCTCTCTAGCAGTATTAGCAGAACTTTGGGACCATGGAGTCAGTTTTCTTGCTGGAGATAAATTAGTGCTGCAAGGTCTTGATTAAAATACTTGGTAAAGATGTTTTTAATTGTTGTTTTATACTGCAACCCACATCAGATATAGGAAGTAATTACATGCAAGTAAACCCCTTTCAAATACTTTCTTGGTGTTGATTTCCACAAAGGAATCCTCCCGAGGAATGAAGTAAATGAGACTAAAAAAACAGAGGAAATTTATATCTGATTGCAGGAGCATCACTCAAAAATGAATGTAGGAATTGCATGGTAAGTGTGCTAAACTGGATGGTATGTGAGTGCATAAACTGATTTATAGTCCCTGAGAGGGTAACGAATAGAACCTGTAATGTACTTAACTGTGTACTTCTTATTCACATCTTTTCTTAACATGCTCAGGCACCTGGACTTGACAGACTTGTGTATAATATGACAGCATATTTGATCAACTAGGCTGTGGGTGTTCTCCCAACCTTTACCTCTTACCATAAAGGAATAGAGAAACTATTCATTTTTGTAGCACGTTGTCCAAGTCAGTATTGCCATAGAAACTCTAACTTTCAGAATTCTTTTTCTTCTCCATCTCAGATTATTCACTTTTACCTTTTGCACTGATACAAGCTCTGCATTTAATAATAGGCTCTTGTTTGTAAGCCAATAAACAAGGGTGCATAGGTTCAGTGTGGAGTTTATCTGCTTCTGGCACCCTGAATTTCTGAAACTACAGTATTGAAATCTGGGAAGGTGTGAATGAGCCAGCAACATAAACTGATATATTGTCAAACTCAGTTTTTGCAGATATTCTCTTCCACATGACAATGAAGTGATAAATGGTAGATATATTCACTAGTTTAATCATTGTGAAATTTATAACAAAAACTCCACTTCATCCTAGAGTTATCAGCCTACATACAGTCTTTTTTCACAATGGATCTCATAGCACAAGGAACCACAGAGTGATGCATTCTAAAATCATTCTATACATTTCAGACTTGAACTAATAATTTATAATAAAATTCAGTTGTTTCTGTGGCAATGGAGTGATTCTACCTTGCCAAAATATCTTGCTTACTCTCACTCTAGACTTTCATTGTTTTTTTTTATACAGGACAAGATATGACCTGGTAGCAACAACCATAGTCCTAATAAGCATCATGCCTATTGATCACTGTCTGCTGCAATTGCTTAGATAAAAGGTCATCAGAAATAGAAGGAAACAACTATGAATTATTTATGTTTTAAAAATAATTCAGACTGTCTCCCAAACCAGATTGCAGTTTAGTTGCAAGAGGTTCTCTTGAGAAAATAAAACAAACAACAAATCCCATATAAAACTTCCCACATGCTGACTTTCTGCAGTCAAAACTGGCACATGACAAAAATCAGCTTGATCTTGTAGCATTTTGAACTCTTAGCTTGCTACCCTAAAATAAATCCATCCATGAAAATATAGCTCACCTGTGTCTAATGACCATGTATTCAAAGTTGATGTAGCTATTTTTCTTGCTATCATGATGAGCAGAGACACTTAAATGAATGAGAATTCTTCCTTTTGCTTGTAGAGGCCATTGCCTCCACTCATTTTGAATGTATATGTAGTGATAAGCAATACCCAGAGAACCTGGAGCAGTTTTGTTCTGTGTGAGTGTCCACTGCAGTAAACAGTGATGTCAATGTGATTTTATCACCTTTGAGAAAGCCTTGAGGAAGAGTAGGGTGAGAGAAACAAAACTGAAGAATACATTAACAAATTTCCAAGAGCACTGTGTTTGAGACAAATAGAGTATAATACTCTGCATTCTCTCACTGGAGTATTTTACTTGTCCAAACATATAAAATCATAGAATTATTTAGGTAGGAAAACATCTTTTAAATCATCAAGTCCAACCAAACCCAAAACTACAAAGTCCACCACTAAACTATGTCCCTAAATGCCACATATGTTCATCTTTAGGATGGTAAATTCTTGTTTGCTTTCCTTTAGCTGCACAGTTGTCTTTTGGAATAAACAGTTTCATTGAGATTGAAATATTTGATGTTAATATGCTTTCTAAAGAACTTCAGCATTTTTGAAAATTATTTCAAAATCATGTTAGCTTCATTTAAACAAAATTTTAAAACTTGTTCCCTTGGTTTACGCTTTTTATATTTTAATGACCAATAACTTTGATTTATGCTTGAACATTGCATAAAGATGTTGGTATCAGTTTTATGCAACGATAAAAATAGGTGGGAGAGTCACAGGTAAGCGCTGCTGTTAATTGAAGTTCTCTGTGAGGCACTACAGACTGACCCTAACACTTTCCCATTTTGCCATTTGTATGTCTCTCCTTTCCCTGAGCACATGTATTTGGATCAGAGGAATAACTGACTCCCTTATTACAGCCTGTTGGTTGGTCTGAGTCTAAAAAACCTCTTGCCATAATTCTCTACTCATTCAAAGTATTTTTAAATACCACAACTGTGGGCTTTTGGACCCACGCCAATGCTGTCTGGCAGTGGCTGAAAAACTCCCACCATCTTCAAGTGAGTTGGATTTATGGCATGTGTCCCATTGTGCAAGGAGCTGCTCTGTGTGGTGACTGCAGCTAGGAATAGTTCTCTTTTTGGATTTCTTTTTCCTTTCTAGTTCCACCCCATAAGCCCATATCCACTATCACCAGCACTTTGAAAAAGGGTAGACAAAATCCTGGAATAGCCAGTTCAGGTACATCTACTTGGCAAAACAACTGAACATTTATTCCTGAAATTATGGTTTGTTTCTCTGAATATCAAATACGGACCTGTTAACCCAGACACAAATTTCCACAATCACAGTCAAATGACAAACCTGAAGGGCATTAATCAAGAATTTTAGGATAATCACATTTAATTGTTTGTCTGTGAGAGGTTTTCTAGTTCATTTCAGTACAAAGTAAAAGCTGCATAGATGAATAATGAAATCACTTTGTATCTCAGACCATCTATGGAAGAAAGCTGTGTTAGCTTTTGATTAGGCTTCTGTATGAGTGTTTAAGAATGGCTTAGTGAGAGAAGGATCTTCCCTGTATAGTCTGTTTTATAGCTGATTACAGCCTGGCATGGATACAGCTTAATGGGTGTGCTTCAGGGTTCTCCTGAGAACACAGCCTGATACACATCCTTTGGATTCTTCTTTGAGGTATGCATGTAGGGGTTTTTCCTTGAAAAACAAAACAGGCATAACCCCCCCAAGCAAACAAACAAGCAAAGCCAAAAATAAAACAAAACAAAAATCCTGCAAAACCCAAACCAAGAAATCTGATTTGTAGGAGTCTGGTGCATGCTACAGTCTTTATAATTTAACCATTACAATTAATCTTTTTGTATATATGCTTCTTCAGGGAAAAAATAATATAGATAACCTGTGAAGGACAAACAGCATTGTGTTTTGTCTCTCTTGAAAACACATCAGCATCCACTGATTACCTCAGCCCCTTTTTTGCTAGTGTGTTGGTGAGAACATTTAATGAAATACATACTAGAGGTGAGGAGGAGGATAACAGCAAACCTAACATCTGATATCTTCAGAGTATCTTTTTAAAAACATAATAGCTATCCCCCACCACACTTTGAAACCTGGAGGTAAAAGGGACATAAATATCATTATTTGCTGGTTGGTCTCTCTGTTTCAAATTACAGCAGAAGTCTCAAAGAGCAAGTACCTACTCCTATTTCATGTTTTAATCACCATAAACTATAATGGGATTCATATCTGCAAACATTTATTGCACAAGGATATTTTTAGCTACTTTAAAGGCTGTTACTATGAAAAATAATTTTGACAAAGGGAAAATGATAGCTGCTGTTAAATTAGATATTAATCTGGATACAACACTTAAGCTGAACAGTAAAGATAACTTTTCCAGGCATTTAAAATTAGAGCCTCTGGTGTGCAATTAAAGTAAGGAGTCAAGTACTTATGGTTTGCTTTCTGGCTTTGTCCTTTGTTTGCTGAGTTGTGCATTTTGAAAGTTAACCATTGTGAGCGTTGGTTGCCTGAGAAGCCCAACTGGATAACTCAGCATGAAGGCAATAGGCTCTTAGGCAAAAAAGGAAATGGCATGGAGAAGGAGTAATAAACCCAGCTATGCTGAACACAGCATTTGCCCATTAAAGGAGGAAAGAGGCAAATAATGAAAATTTGCAAAATAAATGTGTGGCTTTACTTACATCCAAATCCAACCTTTCCAGTACACCTGATGACTGCTTTTTCCTGGATGAACTGAACAGGTTCATATAAGGGACTCTTGCCATTGTTCAACCTCTCAGCTACTGCATAACATTGGCCAGAAAATTCCCTGCAGAGAAAGGAAAAAAAGTCTTTGAACAACAGTATGTGGAACTTAATTTAGAAAATTATCTGTGTGACAATGATGGGCAGTAGAGAAGCTATCCTGACTCTGAGGTAAGTTGTGCTGATGGATGGTTATTTAACTACTCGGTTAAAGAGTACAAATAACTTCTGGATTGAATGTGTCTGGCTTCAAAATCCAGTTTACATGCAGACAAGGAACACTTCTGATCTCTCCCTGATAACATAACACAGAATATAATCCTATTTTAAAATATATGAATATATATGAACTTCCTCTGCCTCTCTCATGATCCAATCCTGACATAAGAATGCAGTGAAGCAGGGATGGATGGATGGCTGGATGGAGCTACAACTACCTACTATCCTGTGCCTTAATTCATGCCACATGGAAATAGCTGGATTAGCCCTGGGTGATGGGAAGGTTTGGAAAGTTGTCAAGAACTGCTGGATGTCACATCAAACCTTGTTTCTCCTTCCCTATGTTGGACTGCGCACTGTTATAAGGATATCTTCTATGTTTTTTCAGTTCTTTGCCAGTTTAATATTGGTGGACGGGCTTCCTGATATTCAAACCTCCATGCAATGATATTTTTGCATAAAATGGACAAAAGGAAAGGCAAACACCCAGGACCAAGCAAAGATACCATTTTGATGGAAGAAAGACAGGGAGGTCACTGTTCTTCTGTGTGGTCAACACTTAGTTCACCTGATGTAACCAAATAATTGTTTCCAGATCTGCATTTTAAGGCTGATTAACAAAATATGTTTAGGTCACAGCAAATATTTCCTAAGATACCTTCATACCCAAACCTTTTTTCAGTGACATGATATTTCTGAATAATTTCTAACAAGAGCATTAAAGGACCTGTCTTGACAAGTGATTTGCACGTAGTTCAAAGGACTGAATTTACCTGGTGAAAGATCATTTTCTCCTGTGCTTCTTTGAATTTTTCTGGATCATGTAGTTACAAGATGGGTTAGACTAAAGACATCCATTTTCACATACAGCTCTCATGGATGCTGCAGAAGAACCAACCTGAGACACTGCACAACAGTGTTCAGGATCCATTTCCACATCGCCTCCAGGGAAATGGATAGCTACAGTTCTGTGGAGTTTTTCTACCTTAGAGAGAAGAATAACTGAATTAGGCTGTGGAGCTGCCTCTCAAAGCAGGATATTACCTGGCTTAAGGCAGCAGTGAGTCGCAAAGAGCTCCTCTCTGAGCTGCCCTGCTAAGAGCTGCACTAAGCTCTTCACATCAGGATGCAGAGCTGCTCAAAAGTCCTCTGAGTAATTTCATTCCTTAGTAAGAAGCAAAGATAATATTTCTCTCAGGTTCTTGTGCAACCTCTTTGAAGTAGCCACAACTCTGTTAAATACAGGCTTCTAAAATTTAATCTATTTTTTCCCATCCACTTTTTCTTCTTGACTAACAACCCCCCAAAAAAATTTCTGTTCAACCTGATAACACTAAATAACAGAATGAAGCAAGGAGAGAATGAAAAAAGAAGAAGCTCCTGTGATCTTTTAAAGTGAATTAAAATATTTAGCTTCGGAAATCTTGCATTGAAAAATACTGAGAACAGGAAAGCCTCAAGAAGGGAAACATACAGAAAGAGGGATGAAAGAGAATAGATATATCTCAATACAGCATATGTCTCTCACAGAATTACAAAATAGGAGGGGAAGGAAATATTTGAATCTGAGGGATGCTGGATTTTAAATTTTCTGAAAGGTATCTAAAATTTATTATTTTTAATTTTTCTTTTTCACTCTTTCACTACCAGTGTGTCTTGAAGGGTGCCAAATTTCCTTTCAAATGTGGCTTCAGGTCTATTAGCTAGCCTGATTGACACTCTCTTGCATGACATTTACTTTGCTTTTAGTTAACATTTATTTTTAGCTGGGTGCCAAACCCCACAATTTCATGGTAACCTGAAGTATTCATGAATCATTTATGAATAGTTGCTGAATGAACAGCATTATTATTATTGTTCCTCTTTCTTTTCCTTCATTTGGTTCCCTATTTCTTGCAGCACTTTAGCACAACAGAACAGAGAGGAACTTCTTAATTATTCTAATTTCTAATGACATTTTGGAACCAAACTTAACCAGATTTAAATTCTAAAAAAAAAAAAAAAAAAAAAAAAGTTAANAACTTAAACAAAATTAAAATTTAAAAAAAAAAAAAAAAAAACAAGTTATATTTCTAAAAGAAAAAAGTTGACAGATTTACTTTTTGGACAGGGCGTGGAAATTGAAAGGTTTGTCGTGGATCAATATAGAACAAATTTTCTTCTTTCACATAATATCTTTATGGCATTTTGATTGTGACCAACATTTTTAAGAGCTTTACAAACATTCTTTTGTAGGCAAAGAATAATTGGAATGATGCATCACATTATTCTAAGTTAATATATACGTGGAGAATTCACAGAGCCAAATTTTCACACTTTGGTACATTCCCATAATTTTCAGCAGAACTGGGTCTCTTAAAGACCATATGTGTGTGTGTGTGTGT
>VXBX01005681.1:0-19499 GCA_013400415.1 Scytalopus superciliaris
AAAGTATGTTCTAGACAAGATGGCATCAACCCATCCAGACAGATATTAAACGTGTTCAATGTCGGAGAAGCCACCACTTCACTGGGGAGATTATTCCAATGGGTGGTTGATCTCACTGTAAAAAAAAAAAAAAAAATTGTCTTTTTGTGTGCAATTAGAATCTCTCCAGAAGTCACTTGTACCCATTACTCCCCATGTCTTTTTGAGGTGACTACCTTGGAAAAGGGAGTCTCCATCTTTTTCTGTAGCCACCCTTTAAATACTGGTGTATGATGATAAAGTCTTCCCTAAGATTTCTTTCCTCAAGTCTGAACAAACCCAGTTCTTTGAGCCTTTTCTCTTATTGCAGGTTTCCCAGTCCTTTGATCATCTTTGTGACTCCCCTACAGACACTCAGCCTGTCCAGATTTGTTTTACACAGCAGGGATCAAAAGTCCAGGTGTGAGCTGACAAGTGCTGAGCAGAGCAGGATAATGACTTCTTTCTGTCAGTTGCTGTGCCTGCATTGATGAAACTCTGTTGGCTTTCTTTGCCACAGCAGCTGCACACTGTCTGCTCATACTGAGCTTATTGCTCACCAGAACCCCAGGTATCTTTCTGCAGAGCTGCTCCCCAGCCGGGTAGACCCCAGCCTCTGCTGCACTTCTGAATTGTGTTTTTCTGGGTGCAAGATCTTACACTTACCCTTGTTGAACTTCATAAGGCTCTTGTTATCCCACTCTTTCAGCCTACCCAGGTCTTCCTGCAAGGTGGCTCCCCCTTACAAAATGCCCACTTCCCCACTCATTGGTATCAATGGTGAACTTCATCAGAGTGCACTTGATCCCATCATCCAGATCACTTATGAGACCTTGGGCCAAATATCAGTCCCTGGGGACTTCTTACTTCAAGATAATAAACCACAATAAAGGTTCTTGTCTAAATTGCATTATGCTTTTTCAAATTATGTGTTCTTCCTCTTTGCTTCTGTTGAGATCTGAATCTCTAATTTAAACATTATTGATGTGCCTAAATCTAGCATTTATCGCTTACATTCCTTACCTTTTACAATCCTTCATAACCTTGTATGTGAAGCCATCTAAGACCTGAAACAAGATTTAGCTTCAGAAGTGCTGAACTAGGATTATTAAATCAGGAGGTTATATCTCTAGAAATTTTAGGCAATTTCTTGCAGACATGTGTTAGACATCAGATCAGTAATTACTTGGTCAGAATCACCTTGTGGGGTGTGTCTGTGTGAGTGTGTGGGTGTGTGTGTGTAGGGAGAAGGGATCAGTCAAACCTCACAGAGGTGGGTGGTGTCCTATCCCTCATGGCAGCCTCAGAGCCCACATGGGAAAGCCTTGGAGTGGCTCTCAGTCACAAAGAACCCAGGAAAACTAAAGCACCGCACAGCTGCTGGAGCCACTGACCCAGCTCAGACTGGCAGAGACAGTGACAACACTGCCCCTCACCATAGCCTGGGACCCCAGAGTGGCTGGTGGGTCAGAGGCCCTACATGGGGCGATGGTGGCCAGAGGGACCAGGGCAGATAAAACCAAAGGCATATGTCTAGCATGTGTCGCAGTTCTGAAATCTGGACATGTGAGAGCTGATCTTCCACAGGGTTCCAGTGGTAGCTATATGATCTGTCTCTCCCTCTTTCTCCTTGTCTCTTCTTGGTCCCTCTGTTTCTCTTTCTTTGCTCCTTTCTTGATGCTTTGGGTGGCTTGGATCTAGAGCCTTTGGATTTTGACTTAAGTGTTGTGGATTGATTGAATCTTGACTTAAGTCTTGTAGATTAATATCTGCTGGGCTAGTATTGTGGTGGAACATTTTGTCTAGCTTGTGTAGTGCCCTTTTTGAACCTTTGCCACGTTCCCTTATTTTCTCCCATAAGTTAGTAAAGATACCTTTTGGGAACAAGAATATAGCTTATTCTCTTGATGCTATCTTGACGTATTAAAGTACCCTATATATATACTTTAAAGTAAAACTCCTGGCTTAGCCTCTAAGCTCCAGGGCTCCAGTCGCAACATGCCCAGAAAAACAGAGACTACTGCTTGAAATAAAAATTAGTCATTACTTGCACAGTATCACTGCAAAGGTACTGAGAACATTTGTGTATCCTGATACCTCAGGGGAGGAAAACACAGAAGGCTAAAGCCTCTTTTCCAGTCATCCTCTAATTTTGGAGTTTGAAATTTTTTTCCATTGGAAGAGGAACCAGCACTCTTTTTATTTCACTCTCCAGCGTACAAAATAATTGACAAAACGTGTCTGTGTTGTGAATGAAGTGACTCACTTCAATTGTAACAGAAATTGTGATATGTTTATTGACATAAACCATAAATTTAACAAAGTTTGATAGTAAATGTGACAGTGATTTAACAAGATTTGGTGGATAGGTACACTAGATTGTTTACTGCATAGAAGAGAGGGTCAGACAAAGTTGTCAGGGAGACCCTCCTGTTCAATCATGAGGTTCAGAAAAGCATCCCTTACATTCTAAACTCATTCTCAGAGTAGAGTTTAGGTTCATCTGGATCCATACTTAATCCCAGACTTGTTCAACGTTTTATGTCTGAAGGGTAATATGTGCACAATCAATCCTTTATATCACTTAGCTAAATTTCAGTGTCAGTGTGCTTATTTCTAATTCACTTACTGGGTATCTGACATGATAAAGATTCTCTCAATCTCAAGGAATAACCTTAGGATGCATAGCTATTCAAGAAAAGATCCTGGTACAAAACCTGCTGCTGTACAGGAATGCTCAGTGGGCCCTGGGCTGCACAATATTTGCACACTAACTGAAAACAGCAGTTTGTTCTAAACTTAGTTTGAGTCAGATCTCAACCAGCACTATGATTAGGTGGCTGCACAAATTAGCTTCTGGATACTGCACTGCTATCTTTCTCTCCTGAATCCATTGTGAGCTGGCATTATGACCAGACACATCAATTATGAATGTCACTGGTGATTATCATTTGAGTGAGAATTACCTGAAATAAAGGTTAGGTTGAGAGGGGAGGGGGGGGGAGCACACTGTCCCACTGAGTGGATGACCTACTTCATAATTGTTTACATCTTAAAAACTCTTATCAAGTCTCTTACTTACTATGTGGGAATTCTAGGTAGAAGCCCATGAAATTATTTCAACTGTCTAGAAGCGTCCTTGTTAGAATTCTTATGCTTGCAATAGAATACTAAAGTAATAATGCATCTATAAACTATTAGAATAAAATTATAATAATCCACTGCAAAACTGGTAGATGCAGAGGCTTATTTTATATCTTAATAACTTGAATGACAGCACATCTTCAAAATAATGTTTTCTCATTTATTGAAGCAGGAAGTTCAGCTGAATAGCTGGGGAACCCACATACTCACTAGAAGTCTGGGCAAACTGAGAACCCTCTCTTAGAACACAGGGAATCACAATGATCTTCTGAAACTAGAATTTAGATACCTATATTGTCTTTAATGTCTAGGCTATGGCCTGTGTCATTCTTCTTCTCCCAGTTCTTAGCCTTGGAGCCTTGAAGCAAACTTTCCCCTTGCCTTGAAAATCCCATCAGTATTTCACATCAAGGACCTATAAGCATGCAAGACCGTTTGTGCGCTATGTTTGGATGGAGATCTTCCTTCATCTAAATATTCAGAGAAATTTGTGTTTCTGTGCGTGACCAAAAGTTAGGAGCCTAATAACTTCTATTCCTAAGACGAGGGACCAAATGAAGTATCCAAAATTGTGTGGTGTGAATGCCTGTGAAAATCAGATTGCTAGATGTGATCAATATTTGTTATGGCTATAACTTTCTCTTGCCTCTGTATTGTACTCTTTGTTTCACAATCCCACTGATTTTTTTGTTTATTTATTCCTTTATTTACTTATTATGCTGCCCTTACATTGCATGAAGAATTCAAGTCCTTAACGGAGGCCTGAGTCATTAGCCTGCCCGTTAGGCACTGCACTGCTAAGCAATGTCATTGCCCTTAGTGTCATCAAGAATGTAAGCGTAAGTATTGTACTCTATTAAAAAAAAATTAGAAAAATAGAGAAGCTTTTTAAGTCAGCAGTAGTGGATCTTGAGTCTATTTTCAACACAGATGATCCTTTAACCATTTCTAGAGCTCTTCCTAGATCACACTGCTTATAGGTTTCTCAGCTAATAAGTCATGGCAATAATTTCTGGATGCTTGCAGCTCTCCTGCCCTGTCTTTTTTTTTTTCCCCTTTTTCATTTTCAAAGCAAAGGACCCTAATTATTACAAGAGGTGAGGAGCACAGAAAGGCACCATAAGCTTACACAAAACTGAACCTTTATAAAATTAGATGTCAGGAAATTAATTTTATTCTTTTCTATGAGAAGAAGTAACACTGTAAGGGTTAGATTAGCTCAGCTGGTTAGAGCATGGTGTTAATAACAGCAAAGTTGTGGGTTTGATCCCTGTATGGACCATTCACTTAAGAGTTGGACTCGATGATCTTTGTGGGTCCCTTCAACTCAGAAGATTCTGTGATTCTGTGAGTGTTATGCCTTTGGAAAGTGAAAGACTTCTTTCTGAAGACACTGATGTCAGAGTCCAGAGGATAAGCAACAAACTTCAGGATAGCCCTGTTTCTCACAGGCTTTACAGAGCAACTAAGGAGCATGTTTTTTATAAACAAATCCCATATTTATTTATAGGTAAAAGTTGTCCAGAGATGCATAATTATTTCATTATTCAGTTCTGCCATTTATCACATAATTCTGATTACCAAATATAGCAAGTGATGAACACCTGTAATAGCAGGGACAGGGCAGGTGTCACTCAAAGGTTTGGATTAGCCTTGGTTGGTTGGAGGCAGTTGAAACTTGTTGGAAATAGTTCCCTTTCCCTACACTCATGTGACTGTCACTAACCAGTAGGAGTTGCTGCTGGCCTGGGGGGCACCACCAACCAGCCGGACACAACACCCCTTTGTGTCATGGGGCAGGGAGGAGAAGAGTGGGAGAAGTCTGCTGAAGCCAGAAGTGTGGCCTTCAGCTGCCTATTCACAAGCATAGCATCATTTGACATCAGTCTTGAGAAAAGTATAGCATTTAATTGATGCTTAGTTATCTCATGAGAGGGGTTTGGGTTTGCCTTTTTTTTTTTTCTGTGAGATGTAATTCAACAGAGAAACAGTCTGCCTTCAAGTATTTATGTGCATTTCTGTTGATTTGAATTTGGCATGTTTTTCTGATACTCTGCTTTGATCTTCAGTATTTATATTATCTGTTTTCCCCTTCTGATACAAAAATGGAAGTTACTCCCCATAATAGATATAATACGAACATGTTACGGGAACTAAATATGAAGTAATCAGGCAAACATTTTCAATATGGATGAGGCGAGATATTTTTGTTGGTTTTAGAACAATATAAAGCAAAAATATTCTAATTTTTACTTTCATATGCAGAATTTATAAGACATATATTTAATTTTCATTTGCAGACAATCTTTTTTTTTTTTTCTTAATACAGTGTTTAATAGATAGAGAACTTAAAAGTTTTACATTGTAAGTGTGAAAGTTAGGCACCTTAAAATATGACTCTCAGCATCCAGAATATTGTGGTGAGCAAGGTAATGCATTTTTTGGTAAGTTATGGGTATTATTTTTATATTAGGCAAAATGACATGCTTAGGAGAAATAGACAGACGTTAGCACAAATTGTGAACAATTCCTCAAGGATTGTTTTTTTTTAAATCTTTTAAGTACATGTCAGGTAGACTGTGATGTAAAAAGTCATTAGTATCAGTGTCATGTAGAGGACGCTCAGGGAAAAGGAGACAGAGAGAAACAATAAAATAATTAATTTCCTAAGGAAAGGAGTTAATGTGAAGTGAGCAAAAGAACAGCTCTGAGGTGCATCACACCTCATGGTGTGAATTGCTTAATTCCTCAATAATCTGGCCCTAGATGACATAGCCATTCATTCTGGGGAGCAGAGTCAGAGTCAATTGAGAATTAAAGGTGAAATGTCTGTTTTCCACTGTATTGTGAATCACCTTTTAGCTTGTGGTTTTCCTGTTGTTTCTTGAAGTAAACATCAGAGGATAGAAACTGGTTTGCCTGCATTAGAATTTAGACACTTGCATTGTCTATCCTAAATCTCAAACATCAATATACACTCTTCATTTGGCACAAATGTTTTCTGGATGCAAGATTTCTTTGCATAATCATTACATCCACATTCAGAATAAGTTGGTAGGTCTCTTGAAAACCTAATTAGAATATGGCATTGTTTGAATATGTAGAAACAGTTGGTTTCCTGCTGCAGGTTAAAGAGAAAAATATACCTGTTGAGTGTATTTAGGCAACATATAATTTAATCTGGATTTATGTAGGAAGCTAAAATCCCTTTAAGATTTAATTACATCTTTGAATATTGCAGTTCTGTATGCATAAAGTTAGAATGTATCTTCCTTACAAAGACACATTCACATTTGTTATAATTAAAACTTAAAAGTGCGTGTTGACATACAATTTAAGTAAAGGAATTTTAAGAACACACAAATGGAACAGTTACCACTTTGATGCAATGGCTACTGAAGTTCAGAGGGGAAAATTCTGCTTATTCAATGTCTTTTATTTTCCTCTTGGCTCCAAGACACTTCTTTCCCCATGACATTGAAAATCACATCCCTTCTTTGCATGTCTTTTCACCTATATCCGGCTATATTTCTACTCTTTTTTCTCCCCTAGCCTTTACTCTTTTTTCTTAATAATAAAAGTTTTAAAAAAACCCCAAACAACTCAACAAAAAAAATTACCCTTTTCTCTTTGGGGCTCTGAATAAGGAGGGTGAAAATCCACAGAAAAGAATTACTGGTGATGTTAATTCTGCTTCTCTGTATTCTTTTCAGCCCATCCTAAAAGATTTTTTTTTAATTTTTTCATTTATGGGAAGAATTGCATAAACATCAAGGAAAGTATCGTCTCCTGGAACCTAAACTGTTGATATTTTATCTGTATATTTAGAAACAGGCTAAGAGAGGTAAGATGGCCAAGAACTATAAGAAAAAGTATAGAATAATAGTTTGTGAAACATATGAACCTTTGGAGAAATAGTAGAAGATACTCAGTTTTGTCTAAGACATCACTCTTCTTCTAGTGAGCTTTTGAACAGTGGCTCACTAGGAGGCACAACAGCTGCATCTTTGAACTGTACAACTCACAGCTGTGAACAAGGTCAACAGAAGAATATATTCTAACTGCATAATATGGAAAAAAAGTATCTTCATATTCCACTTCTGTTATAAAGATACAAATAAAGATTTGGAAAAGTCAAAATGCTTTACCTTGCCCAAACTGCAAGACAAGGATACTTCAAGCACTTAACAAAGACTTTCTTATCCCTGATTAGGGATAAAAATGAACTAATTCATGGAACAAATCTGGAAAACCAAAATTCAGCTTTTCACTTACACAGAGCTAAACTTTTATGTCCTTATATTTTTGTCTTTTTGCTTATATTTGGGCATGATGAGACACTATTATTTTGATTGGTGTCTGGCCTTGATGCCTGCAAGAGTTGGTTCTTTTCTTGCCAAGTCATGGAAAACATGAACTGATAATTGGGACTCTGGCCTTGAAGAAGAAACATCTTGAGTAGACTGGAACTGTTTTGTAGCTTGGCTGCTTGCCAACAGCCAGTCAAGGATGAATCAAGAAGAAAAAATAGAGGAGGAGGATGAAGTAACGACCACCAAGCCAAAAAGGGAGACCCTCGATACACACTGTACAGACACAGGGGGATTTCCAGTTACATAACAGGGGGAGGGATGAAAGGCCTCTCTCTGGGCGTGTGCTGGCCACATGCACTAGATAGACATCATAAACTGGGTGCATAAAAAAACAGATGGTCCCTGCTACAGATGGAGCTGTGTGTTGGCACTGAAGACAATGTTGCTTCCCATGGGGGTGCCCTCTAGGCTTGTGGAGTCTACTGAAGCTCAAGGATCCAGCAGCCAGTCATACTGGCGATCTTGAGCATATTGGGGTCGGTATGTACAGTAACTGTTTAAGAGGTGTAGTAACTGTGTGAGTGGTGTATAGGTGTGTGGGAGTTGGCTTGGAATTTGTTTTGTTTTGTTCTGTTCCCTTTTTTCCATTTTTTATTTTTCCTTTTGTTTGCTACTTCTCTACAATAAATGCTGTTTGCTTGAGTTTTAAACAGTGTCATAGTTCAGCCCAGAATCCTTCCAAACCCTGCCTGGAACACTACTGTAGGAGAGTAGATTCTGTATCCGCTACATCTGTAATAGCACAGTAGATGCTCCATCACAAATGCCACACTTCAGTTTCCATTTTGTACAAGGTATTCCATGGAGATGGTTACTCAGCAGTGTGCACTGTCAAAGTTGAAAGAAACTTTTACTCAGCAATTAGAATACATAACTTGAGTATATGCCTTTGCTCAGAAAGTGCTTATGCATTTTAGCCAGTAGTTTTTGAGATCTCATTTTACAGTAGTCTGAGCATGCTCTCTGTTTCATGACATTTTAACCTATTTAGAGTCCTCAAGGTTCTCCGCTTTTATTGCTCAGAGTTTACCCTTCCCTGTATTGTTTTTTTTTCACTAAGTGCAGAATTTCCACTTGTCGGGTCTAGAAGGTTGTTTTTCTCTATGATCATTATAATTTCCTTTGTACTTTGTTCTGTTCATCTGTCAGATCACAACTGCTTATAGAAGAGGAAAAGATACGTTGTGATGAATGCACTGTGGTGAAGAATGAGAACAAAAAGAGGAGAGAATATTTCTTGCTCAGTTCAGTGTTATTAAATAAGTCCTTTCTTTGAATAGCATTTTGGAAGCAAAATACATATTCATTTCATGACTACACAGTTGAAATAAACAAAAGCAATGGCTGTCATCTTTTCATTACTTAGCAAGACAGCTTTTTTTTTCTGTGTTGTAGAAGGAATCTTCTTTATAACCGTTTCACAAAGCTGAAGTATAGCACTCAAAATACACAGGCTGAATATAACCCTATATTTGAACTGATTTTTGGTTTTGAACACTCACCCAATCTATGACAGTGTTTCTTTCATGACTGTGTTCAAAATTGTCCCTAAGTTTACCAATTATAATACTTTTGTACCTTCTGATCAAAGGTATTGAATGCTTTATAGAAACCTCAGAAGTTCCAGACATTTTAAAATACAGTGTAAATGTATGAAGGAAGTTATACAGTAAAATATTCTATTGTGAGGGCTATAAAAACTCATTAAAATATTTTCTGGTCAATGGTGATGTTTTCTTTTTCATTTAAGAGTTGACTTTCAAAAATACAGATACTGGAACTTCTCTAATTAGCTAAGTCACCACACATTTTAAAGCATAGTTATGCTAATGTACATTTCCTCTCTGAACTATGAATCATGGGGTGCACAGACATCTAGGGTAGCAATAGGTGAGCTAACTCTGGAATTGGAAGCTCTGATTATTCTGTACAGGTAATTGCAGAGAAATAAACAGGGTTAATTAGCCTGGATACAGTACCTTTCTAATGGAAGCATATTGTCTTTGTTGACCCAGTCAAATAGCTCTGTTTCATGTTGCAGAACATTACTCCAGCTGCCAAAGGCTTCCCCATGGATATGACAAATAAGTTATGCTGAGCAGCTCTTGCAAGTACAAAAATAATTGTAGGTAGCTCCCTAAATGCATTAATTAAATTTAAAATGGCGGGGGGGAGGGGGGGGGACTTTGAAACAAGTTTTAACCTGGTTCCCTTTTATCACATTTTCCATGCAATTTTTTTTTTTTTTAAATGCAACTTTCATTTAAACTTTCTTCTAAATCTTTACGTTTAGGATGCTAAGCTTAGCAATTACTATATCATAAATCTTAACAGCTTTGTATCTCACATTTGGCTTGCAATTAACAAGTTATGATCTTTAAATTACTGAGGCATAAATGGTCTCTTTCCCTGAAGATCAGAGGTTACCCAAATCCATAATTCACCTTTCTATTACCTAGCTTTCTGAGCAAGAACACTAGTACAGTATACACCTTGTAAGATGCCTCATTTAATCTAAACTTTTCAGGTGATTAGTTGCAACTAATTTCAATGCGGGAAAAAAAAAAGTGAAAAAGGATTTTTTTCCCCCCCACTTTATTGTCTCTCCTCATTTTTCTTATTACTAAAAATTAACACAGGAAAAAGTGAGAGACCACATCCTGAAAGGTAAACTTGTGCCAAAATAAAGAAAAATAGTTTAAAAATGGACTAAAGCAAGTTCATTAAAAATTTAAGAGAACTATTTTTTCAAAAGCATATGACAATTTATGCAAAGAATGAGCTCAAATATATCTTTTTTATTACAAAATCTTACCAGTCACTAACAGAGCTATTTTTCATTATTAAGTTCCAGCTTTGATTAGAACATCAACATATGGTTATTAGTACCAATCAGTAGAAAAATGCAACAGTGAAAATATGGATTCAATGGAAAATTACTAAAAATATATGTAATTAAATATAATTTAAAATGTTTAAACACTTATTTATGGTAATGTCCATTTAATTTATTTTAATTAAATTTAAATAGAATTGGCTTCTTGAATACAAATATTTTAAAGCTAAGACTTTTTCTATGCATATAAATTGATATTAAGTAAAAAGATCAAATAAAAAATGACAACTTTATATGAAAAGTATGTAATAGGTTGCAATAGTTTATGAAATTCTAGAGACACTTACGGTACAGAGAAACCTTTTCTATTAAAAGTGATCTTTCATATAAATATTTTCTGCATCCCTTCCAAAGCTTACCAGGAAATGAAATCATAAATAATAAGGTTTTGGGACCTTAAATTACAATGAAATTTTATACCAATCTAACAAAGTCCCAAATTGTAATGATAACTCTAAATTAATTTTTTTCAAACTTTTCTCGGGAAGTACAGGTCACCTTCTCACATCTTTCTGGAAGGGCAGAATCATATCCACTCTGCTTTTTACTTCTGACATGTTATGGACAGTGGACAGTAAAAGTAGCAACAGCACTGTCAAGCCTGTGTGCTCTCCAGGGCAATCCTGCAGGTTTGGCAGAAGTGCATGTGGGAGGAAGAGAGGTACACCTGGTTCTCATCCAGACATTTAGTGAGTGGGGAAAAGCAGTATTGGATTAATGCTGTGTAGTGCACTTGACAACAAATTGTATAAACTCATTACTTGAACAGCAAATACCACTCATCACTTAGATAATAATTTTTTTCCTTATTTGATCTTCATATGTTTTGGAAGAGTAAGGACATAGTTTTAATTCTATTGCCAGAGGCAAAGTTGAAAAAGAGGAAAAACACATCATTTACTTAAAACAGCATGCTTTAAAATTATTTAAAATTATTAAAAATGGAAAAGAACTGCAGTTTATGGCTTTGTTAAATTCAGTAAACTAGACTATTTTAACACCTACTATTAATTAATACTATTAATTTCAAAGCATACCAGAATTTAGCAAATAGTTCTTGATCCTTTGAGATTTATATTTATTTATTTATAAAACAAAGAAAAAAACAGCCATTCATCTTCACAACCAACAAAAAATATACTGTTCTGTTAACAAAAAATACCAAATATCTAAAGTTTGCCATACTGTTGCACTGTATAACTGCTGCCTACCTAGGTGACACACTTACTCTCTTAAAATTGAGATTATTCTACATGAGTAGCCAGATATGAAGATGATGAAGGGTTGCGCAGTTGGCATCACAGGTGATTTTTGTCTCTGGGGTCCTCTTACAGAAGAGGGGATTAAACATTTTGAACAGGACAATTGTAGTTCATCTCTAGACCTGCAGTGTTGCATGTGATAAATGTTCTGTAAGCCAACCATCTCACTTGTATTGTGGAATTCTTTGATAGTTACAGTAGGCTGGATATTTCATCCTTAATTCAACAGTGCTCATGATGTTCAAGCTCTTTTTAAGCATGTAGTGCTTAACTGAAGGCAGACGTTTCTCTGCAATACCCCATATGGAAAATGATGCTGTTAAAAGCAACTGGCCTAACTTCAGAGAACAGCTGAATTGCTTTTAATGTGCCTATATTTAATATACTTCTAATAAAATGAAAATAAAATAAATAAAATCAATCAATTAATCAATCAATCAATAAAATCTTTGAGGAGTTCACCAAAAAGGTGCATTTTTCTGCAAAAGGTTTCAACTGAAAGAAACAAAAATTCTGTAGAAGGTGGATACAAATAATGAAATACATATTAAAAATAATTTTAAAAAGTTATTCTAGAAACTGATTTCCATGGTTTAACCCTGATTGATGTCAATGAGAACATGCCATGTATTACTTTTGGTATGGTTTGGATTGAGTTCAAGGTACAAACAGGGCACAGGGCACTGGGCACTGCACTGGAGCCTTTGTTTAAAATATGCTGAAATTATTGCACAAAAATAAAAATTAACAAAAAGAAAGTCCAAAATAAAATGATAACTGCAATAGTGCAGACTAGAGACTGGTTTACTCTGGTGCTGCAGAAAGGCACATCTGGAGCTGTTCTTTGCCATCTCCTAAGTTCATTTCTGGTAGAATAATTATGTTCAGGGTCCTGTTTAGTTCAGTCTTCTGTCTTCTATTCCATCCACATGCATCCATGCATTTATCACCTGTTGTAATTTGAAAGACATCACCTAATGATGTAAATGCAGAATGTGCTTTGTAATGCTTCCCAGCATATGTCTGAATTTTACTACTGTTATTACATAAGCAATGTAAGCCATACAGGAATAATCAAACAAGATCCAAACTGAGAAGTCAAGGCTCATTACTGTGGGCACAATAATGTGTTGACAAAGTATATGGGGCTTACATACCCACAACTAATATTTTACTGTGTAGAAGTAAGCAAGAAGACTTCTACTGCCTTGCAGAAGAACTTATTCAATGCTAGTTTAGCTATTTTTAATACGGTATTGTGCTGCATGGTAAATAAACCCTGTGACAGGTACCCACTACATGTGGAATTACTATATTAGATGAAGAGGAGTATGGAGTGCATATTATAATTATAGATGATATGCAAACTTGTAGTCAGTCTTCACAGTTGTCAAAAAAACCCAAAATTTAAGAAGCCAAACAACACCTCAGAAGTGTTAGAGAACTGATTTACAGAACTAAAATCTGCTACTCAGATTGCTAGCAAGTACAGTCTAGTTTTAGTTATTTCTTCCATTGACAACAATGGTGCAGATGTTGATTCATAAAACAGGGTTTCCTCAGTCATATTAAAATGTAACATGAAGAAAAATACAAAATGCAGTGAACATGAAGATGTTGATTTTGTACTGTATTTTTAAAAATGTAAGTATAAAAGGAATTTTAATAACAATCATCTTGCATTACACCCTGGTAAAAAAACATAAAATAAATTCATCAAAAGCCAGACAACTGTTGGTATTAACAAAAATGATATGTCAGTGTTTCTGATAACAATCAGAGATGGTGTACATGTATAGCAATTTGTTCAAAGACATCCAGAACAACACCCAATTGTCTTCAAACAACTCATACACAACAAGTGTACACACCAGTCTTCTTGGCACAGCACAGAAGCTCTTCTTAGTGTCTCTTTAAAAATGCTCATGAAGAGGAAAAAGTACTTCTGAATAAAGTGACACTTAATCAGGGATTTAGAGCCTTACAATTTAATTTTTTCATTCACTCTGTAGTTCAAATTCTCTTGTTCTCGTTAATTAATAAAATGTCAGATTCGAGATTGGAATCATCAACCTTCCCTACATAGAAAGCATAGTACATGGAGAAAAGAAATAGTGATACCCAAAAGCTTGTCTCATGACAGATCCCTCAATTATGTAGATGATTCAGTAGAGAAATTTCACTTCTTTCCCAAATCAGAAAACAACAAAAGAAGACAATATAGTTTATATGACTTCAATAAGGCTAAGTCCATCAGCTACCTGAAAAAAAAAAAAAAAATGTATTCCCCTTTACATATAATTAACGTTTAATTTTTATATATCTGGTTAAATTAATTCCTTCTTCCTGAAAAAGAAATTAGTAAAAAAACTGAATATGCCCAATTCCAAAAGGATGTATGATCAACTTGTCTTGAAAATCATTCTTTTATATTATTCTGCTAAAAATGGAAAAATACAGTATCAGTGGCTGTTAGTCTTCACTTCCATAAAACTTATTCTATTTCTTTCAAAAAATCTCATTCCTCTGTAGAGCCAGACACACAAGATATAGCCTGAAAGCTGCCTTCAACAAATTCATTCTACAGCACACAATATTTTTGTCATTTTTATTAGCTATAATTATGGCTATATGCTTGTTGAGTTACAATATTTTGACATTAAAAAATGGTAATCCATGGTAGATGTTCCTAATCCTCTTCCTGCCCTTCATGTATGTGGAAGTGATTTTCAAGAGAAATTGTTTCATGATCTTCCTGTGACTAAGGTGTAGCTTTCCAGTCTGTATTTCTTTAAATCCTCCCATTTGGCTTTACTGAAGATGGGCTTGAGATTTGCCTTCTTTATAAAGATGATAAAGAAATGGTCCAGCAAACAACACCTGTTAAGACAATAACAGAAGTGTGAACACTGTATGTGAGTGAAATGCCTGAAAGAGCAGTTCCCAGAAAAAAATTGTTAGTCAGATGGACTAAGCAGGCAATGACTAGAGAATGGCCAAGAGATTGTTGGGAAAACAAACAAAAAAGCAGTCAACAGGAAAAATAAATAAAAGAACCATGAATATTTGTGACAGGTAGGAGAGACTGTGGAAGATGCCATCACAAACAGTCTCACTCTGTTGGTAGTGTACCTGGGTAAGCCCAACCCCCTGCAGAGACAGGGTAGGACTCCCTTCCCATGATCATAGAATATTAATGACCCATAACAGTCATCAAGTGGAATTAGAACCCACAATCTTGGCATTAGTAGCACCAAGCCCAACCAACTGAACTAACTGCTACTGTAGTCACTGGGAGCAGCTGGCATCCACCAGTGGGCTGGCAGTGCTGGGGCTGCACACAAGGAACTTCCCCTTGGGACAATTGCTTGTTGTGTGGATGGATCTACTAAGATGGTAGGGAATTCAGAATTGCATATGGAGCTGGCACACTCACAGCTACAATGGGAAGGGAGGGCATCTAGGGGAACCCACACTTCCAGAGGATGGACAATGTGATAGTGGTTACCTGGCTGGTTGGAAAGGGTAGTTAAATATGTACACAACTGTGCAAAGGTGTACATATCGATGAGGAATTAGAATTTCTTGAGATGAACTATAGAAGGTTTCTGCTGCATTGGCTCTGAACTATGATAATTAATAAAGCAATAAACCACATCTATACTGTGAGCTGAGCAGATTTTCTCTGCTGTAAAGCTCAACCATGTTGAGCATTCCTGAAAATTCCCGGCACATCCATGCTGTCCCTGTGTGATGCTCCCTTGACTTCCTCCCTCAACAGAGTGGAAAATTCTTTTTTTTCTTTTTTCTTTTTTTTTTCCACTTTGAGAAGGATATCCTTGGAAATCAACCAACTCCCCTGGACCTCTTTGCTCTCTCCCATTAGTTCCTGCCAAGCAATCCCTGAAGAAACTGAAATTGCTTTCTCTTGTCATAAAAATAAATTTACTGAATATGAGAACAGTGAATTAAAATTGAATACTTTTTTTTATATGAAAATAAAAAGCAGCCTATTGTGCAACATTCTGCCAAATTACAAACTTTAACTATAAATTACATTTGGCATCTGGGAATACAATTAGAACAATTAAAAGGACAAACTTTTAAATTAAGTGTCTCCAAATAAGTGTTTCATTTTTACTTAGTAAGGTAATGAGAGATGGAGGTGGAAGAATACATGTGTATTTAATTGTTCTGTTATTGAGAAATAAATAGGACCTGGGACAGGAACAAAACCCAGATATTAATTTTTTCAGTTTATTTTGTCTGTGTTCCAAAGAGAAAGATATCAGAATACTTGACAGAATCCATGTTCATCTTATATAAAAAGGAGAGGAAATATGGAAAAGAAGATTACAAAGCATGAATGTGGACTATTAAAGAATTAATATGATGCAAATAAATATTTTGTGACCCTGAACTGCTTAAAATGGGGAAAGAAAGCATGGCAGATATAAATGAAAAGAGCAATATTCATGACCAGTACATATATGCTCATGGCAAAAATAGTTCTGTCTTCCTTAATACTTTCAAGGCATCTACCTAAAGACTAATGAAAAAGTCTTTAAAAAATGGAATCATTAATATTCTGTTAAATGTCATACTTCAGACAGGGCACTACTGTTTACAAAGGACCCCACCTTTCTGCTGCGTTGGATAGGATATTCCAAAAAATTTACATGCATGCAGACATCATGTTTGATATCATGACACTCCTATCATGCCTTCACCATGAAAGAAAGTAGAATATGAACACGATAAACTACAGTTTAATCATCCAGTTGTTTTTCTTGTGTGGTCTTAGAAACAGGCATTCTGTGTGCTCCTATTCACTGACAAGGTTATTGGGATTCCACACCAGCCCCACCCCATAATTTCTCCTTTTATCCCTGATTGGTGAGATTAGTCAAACAAGCTGAAAAACACAAGAGTAATTAAGGGTGTGTGTATGTGTATTAGTTTTGTTCTATAATACGAAAAATGTCTTAAACACTTAAATTATACTAAATGTTAATCTACAGTCTATTTAAACCTCCATGGAGAGTATCTAAACATAAATGCCTGTACTTGAGCTGTACTAATGAATACTTAAATAAGTGGTATTATTATAACTGTCATAATATTTCTTGGTACTCATGACTTTCAAGAACTAATTATTTAGTGAAGGCCATAAGTTTAGGCAAGTTCAGACTTGTTACTTTCAATGTTTAAGAATTTAAGTCCCTTCAAATGAATTTAAAACATGAAAGTAAAATAGTAATTTTTTTTTAATGCAAGATCGATTAATTTTTAAATATGTTAGTAATCAGATGAAATTCTTGTGATGATTCTTTCAATGTCAGTTTGTCTCGGTTCCCCCATCACTAAAGTCTCCACAAATCCCCGCTGTGCTGGTTTTGGGCAAGGAATTTTTTGCAATAAATTTTAACCCTGAGGGGGCAGAGCCTGGACACCTGTGGGTGTGTCTAGGTGGTTATTCAATACCAACCATGCCGTCTCTGAGGGGCAGAAGTAAGGAATCCTCACTTCTGAGAAGAAAGGGCATGGCTTCAGATGGAACAAAGGTGAGGGTGCAGAAGATCCACCTGCTCTTTTGTTCGTTGTCTTGGGTCAGGCCCCATCCATTAAGGTCAGTGAGCATTTTGCATCTAAAATCGTCTCAATTTTCTACACTCTTAGTATTACTATTGTTGCTGTTGCTGTTAAAGTCAAAGTGTTGAAATAAAAACAGATCTGCCCAGATAGGTTGGAAACAATTTTGATCTAAACATTTGTTGCATTAAGTAAGGGGCTACTTGTTGCTTGGTCTGTTGGTGTGGTACTTCACCCTGCATATACTACCCTATGTACTCCTTGTGATGATATTTTTCAGAGCAGGAAGAGGGATCAGTATTGCTTTGTTGATATATAGTGTAATATCAGTTTATTACAGGATAACATCAAGGGCAATGAGGGTCATTGGGATGTGTATTCAGTGTTGCTCTCCTGCCCTGGTCTTGGCTGGTACCTCTGGGAATACATGACTAATCATAACCAGTCTGCGGCGATGCACAGGGGAGGATGATTTTCCCCAGCTTTTCAAATCCTTTTCCTCCTTCAGGCCTGTTACAACAGTCTTTGAGAATTTTGAACTCCCTTTAGATGTTAAGGAAAGTGTGTTCTTGTTGTTACATCTGCCAAACCTTCACAGTGTGGTCCAGAGTTGCAAAAAAGTCTTCTAGAAAGGTCATTCAGAGATCTGCCCTGACACTGGATAGTCATGAGTGGCATGGAACATGGGAGAAAATGGGCCACTTCGGGGGGAATTTCTCTGCTCCAATGGTTTGGAAATTTGCTCCTGAACAACTACAGGACCCTGTTAAAGTGACAGAATATTAGTAAGGAGAGTGTTGTTAGTAGCTTTGGCAGGGAGCGACTTACTGCAATGTGCTGAGTCCTGGCTACGCTTTGCGGGACACAGTTCAACACCAGACAGCATTCTCAGAGCAGGAGCAGCAAAGCAGACCAGCAGGCACCGTGGCCACTCAGACTGCAGATGAAGGAGAAATCCAAGACAAAATCATTTCACATAGTGAGGGATGAAGAGGAACCAGGGCCCTCAAAACAGAAGGACCAGAGATAATCACCCAATCCCCATTCCCAAGTAAGCTCTGACAGATGCGAAAAGATTTCAGCCAGCA
This sequence comes from Scytalopus superciliaris, assembly GCA_013400415.1. Lineage (NCBI taxonomy): Eukaryota > Metazoa > Chordata > Aves > Passeriformes > Rhinocryptidae > Scytalopus > Scytalopus superciliaris. Next base: position 18,374 of record VXBX01005681.1, read on the forward strand.
GTTCAATGAGCTCCCTTGGTGAGCTGGCTGCTCCAATGTTGGGATACCACAGTCCACAACATGAAACTAGATGGTAGTGACTATTCAACTGGGGGGAAAAAAGAAAAGGAAAACAAAGTTACCATTTTTCCTTTATGTAAGGTCATTTAGAATCCCAACTGATGAATGTGTTTAGTTTTCAGGCATACATAAGGGATATAATGTTATAAGCTGGATTTGAACTTGAATAAGGTGCCTCAACACTCCAGTTGCATGTGGTGAAAATGTTTTTTTAAAGATGATTCGGTCTTCTGTAAATTATTTAGTAATCATCTTTCCTTTGTTCTATTGAGACATTCAAATATGCAACATAAAGTACTACCTAAAGAAAAGCTAGTCTAGCTCTGTGGAGAGCTCTAACATTTTCACCTAATGAAAAATGGATAATTCAGCTATTGCACTGTATTTTAAGATGTGTGTAAGTAATCTACACACATTTTTTACTTGAAATTTAACTACTGATTTTTGGATGTATCATAAAAGGCTGTAAGGCAGGCAGCAAGATGACTCTGTCCTTCATATTTCAGAAAGTATGCCTGCAGCAATCCTCCAGCTATGCAAAGTCTTGCTGTCTGTATTCCAGTGAATTCATAATTTTGTAAGTTCAGTAGATTACACAAGCTTCCATCAAAAGTAAAGAAAAAGCACTTTTTTTTTTCCCTACTCTAAGGAGTATTTTGATATATAAGAGGTTATTATTCAGTCTGTTTATAATGGACTTCATCAACAACATAATGTGCTAATATCATCTAGACTAAGTCCCTCAAACTTACACATTACTACGTTTCTCAGAGGCAGAAATACTCTCGAGTTTACCACCCTGACTTCAAGGTCCTAAAAATGCCCAACATCTATTGTGTTTGTTGTTGTTGAGTTTTGGAATAATTAGGATGTCCTCCCAAGTTCCTCAAAATGATTATCCTGCTGCATGAGGACCAGTGTGACCAAATCAGACATGGAGATGCACTCTCTGAGCCCTTTCCCATAACCAGTGGTGTGAAACAAGGTTGTGTTCTCACACCAACCCTATTCACAATTTTCTTCAGTATGATGCTCCAAAGGGCCATGGCAGACCTCGATGAAGACA
>VXBX01005681.1:19838-31715 GCA_013400415.1 Scytalopus superciliaris
CTCAGCCTTGGCCATATTGACCACCATCAATGGTCCACTCTGGCCTCCAATCGGAGGCATGGAGGCACACCATCTATAACGCTGTTGCTTCCTTTGAGAGTGCACGCAGGATCGGTGTGGAAGAAAAAAGACAGTGCAGAAAAATCATGCGTTGCCAATACCACCCAAGGAGGCTTTCCACTGTGCCTTTTGCAACTGGACTTGCCTGTCTCGCATTGGCCTTTTTAGCCACTGGTGTGCTTGTAGCAAGCGTGGGTAGAGCCCTTCCCAAATCTTCGTTTGCGAAACCCAGCCATGATGATGATGATGATGATGATGTTGTTGAGTTCTAGCAACACTTCAATGACACATGCTTAACTATGTCCAGGTTGAGAAAATTTTTTTGCTAATAGTAATGCGTGGCCATTCTTCCATTCACAAATGCAGATACACCATTTAGTAGATTTATAGAATCATTAAGGTTCTAAGATCAAGTCCAACCTTTGACCTGTCACCCTGACCACTAAATCGTATCACAAAGAGCTATGACCACTCTTTTTTTTTAACACTTCTAGGAATGGTAACTCCACCACTTCCCTGAGGAACCTATTCAAATGCTTAACCACTTTCTCAGTGAAGAAATTTTTCCTAATATTCAACCTGAACCTACCCTGATGCAACTTGCTTTTTCCCCTTGTCATATCATTTGTTGCCTGGGAAAAGAGACCACCAACCCACATACAACAAATATATATTAGGCGCGGTCCTCCAGTTTGCAACAAAGTACCATTACTACACTTTTTCTTACAATACACTTTTGAAAATTCAGCATATATTTTATTCTGCAACAACAAAATATGAACTCATACAAGAAAATTGAAGAGCAAAGATGTTGATTTCACTTTACATGTAAAAATAAGTATTTTTATACTTGTTAATCCAGAAAGGCCTCCTAGGTAAATAGAACATCATTCCCCCCAAAAATATCCAAACAGCTCATTGCTATTTTCTATTGATTATTCCTCTATCTTAAATATTTGTGTTAGCAAAGTACACAGATGAAATAAACTCTTCAAACTCAAACAAAAAAACTCACTGGACTTGAAAAGAGTTATAGTTGTTAGATATATGTCCTGAGAACTTGATTCCTTGTGATTAGGATGTCAAATATCTTTGAAAGTGTGAACACAGAATATAGCAGACATTTCAAATGCAACTGCCTGGGGCTTAAAAGTATGACCAGAATTATTTTTTTCTAAGTATCAGCTGGATTTTTCTTCTAATTTGTTTGAATCTTCTCCTGCAAATACATATCAGCATGTTTCCGTGATTTAAGTATGTTAATGGGCTAATAATAGTGTCATTTCTCAGTTTGGATTAATTTGTATTGGCTTTTCTTCTCATGGTAACATCCTCACAAAATCTTAAAGTACATCAGTTGAACCTCAGAGAAAGCAAATTCATTTTAAGACATAACTGCTATTTTCTTTGTCCTCCTTAAATTAGCTGAACTTATTTTCAGATGACACAGAAAAGAGAAGAGATGTAAATTTAACCATTGTAGCTTTCTACAAAGATGACCCTAAAAATGAATCTGAGAGGGTGAGAGAAATGTATCTTTAATTGCTACAGGATTTACTTGTTAATCTTTGATAAGAATGACTTTTGAAAACAATGAGTTTAACTCCCTGATCTATTTTAATGATGATCAAAAGTAGAATTTATTTAATACTACTATCCATATCTGTTAAACTGTAAGTTTTGTTCATGGATCCTGCTCTTTATTCATCTTTATGCCAGGGAACACAACTCAGTAATTGTCTAGAATAGCAAGGGTTAGATACCTACGAGCCATGTGAATTATTCAATGCAACAATATCTGTTGTTGTCTGAGTAAACAGATGAAAAACATAAGGGTATAATATGTAATTATAATTTCTAATAATTCTAATATGCAGGAAGCACACATCATCTTGCTTATATAAGTAAACTGGTTGAGCAATCAGATATTATAACAACAACTGCAATGTCTTTACAACCTTTACATTCTAGGAAAAGGAAAATTATCAGATAGATGAGTCAGTGAGTGTTAATCAAGATCCAGCTAAAGTTATGATATTCAGCCTTAATAGAGATTTCCACAGTATTTTTAATGAGTGTTTTGTTAATCTGAAAATTCAGGATCTCTGAGGCACATTAGTTTCAAATGTCTTCATTTTCAAACAATACAAAAGTTTTGGCTTAATCTACATCTGGTCTATATTTTAGTAACCAAACCACATATGAGGCCAGATTAATCGCATGAGGTGTCTACCTTTTTTATCTCTTGAAGGACAAGTAGATCAAGATTGAAAATTACTGGTGAAGAGGGTATGCCCTGTGCACAAACGGATGTTAATCTCCTAATTATAAGAAGAGGTCTTGGCTTGGCCAAATTTCTGTACCTGTGTCTATGAGGCATGAGAATAAGCAAATTAAGATCAGTGTCTTTCCTGGGAATGTCCCCTATCTTTCCTTCTGCAAAGCCAGAGAGGATCAAAATCAGACTGTCTGTACAGGTACAAGGAACACAAGGATTAGAGTTTTCACAGTACTTTGAGCTTCTGGTCTCCTAAAAAAAAATCATGAGGAAGCAACTAATATAATTTCTCTGAAGGAAGCTGTGATTTTGAAAAGTAGACATGACATACTGGGTTTATGAAGAAATGGTTTGTACTTCTCCACTTGTTTCTTGTTTTAGAATAAAATAGATTTTGGGCTCATACTTATCAACCTTGGTGGCATTATGCTACATTTACAATGATGAATAGTTAATTGGGTCAGATTGACAGAACAGTCTGCTATCACATTTTCCAAAACAAGCAGATTTCTTACTGGGAATACCCCAAAATGCAAAAATAAATTTCAAAAGGATACTATGAATATACTAGTGCCTGTACAATAAATTATTAAGTCCTGTTGGACATTTAATAACCATTGAAATTCACATTAAAAATAGTCTTGTATATTAAGTAGTCTTTAAAAATCTAAAAGCTTGATAAAGGCTGTTCAGTATAACTCATATAAAGTACTTGCAAAACATTCTATGACCTTACAAGGGTTTTTTGTTTCTTTGTTTTTGTTTTTATTTTTAAATATTTATTTACATAATTAGATATTAGGAACTTAGCCATTTAGATACTGTTAAATTAACATTACCTCAGCAAATTTCAGTTGGTAGAATCTGGTTTTTGACAACTTTCCTGAGGATTATTTCTAATCCTACTGCAATAGAAACGTGTTTGGACTGCCAAATGTGCTATAAGGAACATACAAAGCATCGCTTTTTCAGATAAAATACCAAGACTATATTATGCACTATCATGTATTGTTCCAGATCAATGTCAGAGTAGTATGTGTTGGAGAGAAAAGATAATTGGGTGCTCAAATGTATCCTTTACACACACACACACTCACATGCATCCACATCTCCCTTTCTGCTGTCTCTGATAGGCAATGTATTTTTTCCTAAAATAAGAACACTGGGTGAGTATTGCAGGAGGAACAGTCTGGATCCTGACATAATTAATGTATTCCAGAGATGTGGGGAGCTGACATGTTTCTGATTGACTTTGGTTCACTTCAGGCTTCAAAAAGGTATAAAATACTGCTAGAGACTGGGTCAGCTGGGCAAACTGGTCTATTGAGGCTGAAGACAGCTTCTGGGTGGATCCCCACTTTCAGAGATATACCTGAAGAGTATGTCCAGCCCAGCCCAAAGACAGGGAACACTCTTGGATGGGTGAATCTGGTGGATCTGGTGAAATATAGACAAAATCCTACTCAAGTGCTTTTTTGATTTGCAACTGTGAATTCTGCAAGGCCAAAGACAGTAAATATGTTTCCAGCTGAACCTTCTCATATTATAACTCCTTAGACATAAGGATCACTGACCAAATTTGAGACTAAGTGGACCTAGCTGCACCTAGAGTTCTCTGAGAAGTTTAGAAAGCAAGGGGGTCTCACTGGAGCTCATGACACAACAGGAGGGACCAAGATTTGATGACACTATTATCTCTTGTAATAGGTGATAGAATTGTTGTTTAGATACTGTGTTGGCAATATTTAAATACTGTATCAGCAACACATCTAATCATAATCTTCTATGTAATCACTGTTCTGCTTCTCATGCCCGGCCAGGAACCTTCCCTCTCTACATAATCTATGCTGCTAAGTTTCTAAAATGATTCCTCCAAAAATATTTTCTATTTATAAAAGTTCAGAAATATATCTGAGAAGAAGTAGAAAAGCTTGAATGCACCCATTTACAATGAATACGTCAAACTCCGGGGATGAGTAAAAAATATAAGGGTTTTGTGGCATAAGAAAAATTTTGCTCTAAATTATGATAGCTGTTCCACTTTCTTAATCAGAATTCATTGTTGACAGTGTCTACAGACATTAGCGTCCTAAATGGAGTTGAGGATGTGGGATTTAAAAGCAAGGTAGTCCAAACTATTTACTGAAAAATAGCTTTCCTAATAACCCCATCTAATAAACTGATGACATCATTTAGCACCTAACCTCATAAGTTACCTCTGGAAAAGGTTTTGCACTAGGATTTGAGAAGTTTGATCTGAAAAGTCTGCCTATTTTAATTTTGTAAAAAAGTGTTGGGATTTGAGAATACCACTATCTTAGATTCCCCTTGTTTGAACACTGTAAACTTTGAAATAAGATTACAGTAAGAACCTGATAGTCATTTCATGTTGTAGTCCAAATGAATTTTCTGTATCAAAAGAAACAAACAAATCCCCAAACTGTAATAAATGGTTTCAAACTTGACCCTTACCTCTGAGCTATTATTCGTGTTTTAATGCCTGTTTTATTTTCCTTCCACTGCCATTCATTTCTTTTATCAAATAAAACAGTCTTAAGTATAGAATTTAAGGGAGAAGTTTCTAAGCTTTTTTATTTTCTAATCTTCTGCACCTATTTTAAACAATGCTGAGCACAATGTGCCACTGCTGTCTACATAAGTAGAGTTCTTCTCAAATATGAAGGACTAAAATGGGTAATGAAACAACTCTGGATGTATTAGTACAACAAACATATCCAGAAGCAATCCATACACTTGAACCCCACAGCTGACATGGCTGAGTCACAAACCAAATGTGTAATCTTACAACTGGATTTTAATGTATTTAGAGTGGTATTATGAGCTAGCGACACCATGACTAGAAGCAAAGCCTGGCAGAGAAGCAGTTTGGCTGAATGAATGAATACGGATATGCTCTTGCTGGAACTCTGCAAATGAGGCTGCATGTGTACGTGTTTTGTTGATGCTTTTTTCTTCTAATCCATTTTGCCTATGGCAACAGAAAGACTGATGCTCATATCATAAATAAAAGTAGATGAGATAAAAATATGATGGAGTGAGAAATCTAAATCTAGCTTCTCTAAAGCTGAAGCAACAGCCTTATGCTAATAATAGTATCATGTGAAAGAAAACTTGACTGCATTATATCATTTATGACATAAACTAATAAATTCAGCCATATTCAAATGAAAGAATGGACCACTTACCCTCCCCCTCTATTTGGAAACGCTCTTACAGCCACTGAGATCTCTTGTAGATGTAATACAGGTTAAATAATATGACTCAGATCATCCAGATGCAGTCTCTGAACATTGTGGAAGAACCATGTACCCATATAATTCCAGCCAAAACAATTTCCTGCTTAACCCATTTTTAAGGGTAGAAAATGTAATTATAAATCAGAGATGTGGCAAGAATTCAAAGTGGTGGTTGAAACAGGCTGGCAATGGTATGGAACATCCCTTTGTGCTGATTTTTTTCTCTGAGTCCCCAAGACAATGCCACAAAACATTCTGGCATCTGGTTTATTGGCTTTAGCTGCTATATTCAGTTGCAAACACCTCCACAATAAATACATATAGCTGTATGGGCATCATCACAGATCTGTCTGAGCAAATGAGATATTCCATTTGTTTACAGGGAAAGAAAATCCATTAGAATGAAAAAAGTTTGCTAGCCTGAAACATTATACTTAACTTCAATGTGAAAAGGAGAAAGAAAATATGTTCTTCCAGTTTCTTTCATTATGGATTAATAACACAGTACAAGTTTTCATTTCCCCTGCTGTTGAAATAACTTTAATGAAACACAGGAGCAAAGAAATATCTGCAAAGTGTCATTTTGATAGAAAGGAACGTTTTGTTTCTATGCTGTCCTTACATTTCTCCATCTCCTTTCTGCCTATTCTGAGATCTTTTTATTTTAAAGATACTGCTTATTTTCATAGATATATATATAGAGAGAGAGAGAGGAAGAAAGAAGAATGTTAATTATATTTTTTAAATTCCCAAAAGAATAGCTAGATTTCAGTTTGTTGATGGATGATATTTAGAGTATTTCTCTTTAAAAAAATAATGTGTTTGTGAGAAAAATACTTCAGCATGCCTATATTTTTTTCTAATTTCAAGTGGATAAATTCAAAGAAATCACTGTCTAAAATCTCAGTTACTGACTTTGCTATCCAGTCTGTAGTTTCTCAAAACTTGGAGAACCCCCAGTTTTATAGACTGAGAATGAAGTCATGTTATATGAAATATCCCTTTGGTTAGTTTAGGTCACCTGTCCAGGCTGTGTCTTCTCCCAGCCTCCCATGCACTCCCAACTTCCCCACCAGGGGGGCAGAACAAAACACAGAAAAGGTCTTGGTTCTGTATAAGTTCTGATCAGCAATAACAAAAACGTATCAGTATTATCAACACTGTGTTCAACACAAATTCAAAACACAGTCCCATACTAGCCACTGTGATGAAAACTAACTCTCACTCAGCCAAAACCAGCACAGTGAGTGCTACAGGGAGGGTTCGAAAAGCACATGAGAACTGAAACTCAAGCACCATTGTAAACATAACTTAAGCAGTATTCTATTACAAAAGGTAGCCAAGTAAGATGGAAACCCCCAGTGAGAGAGGGGGAGAGAAAGGGAGAGAAAGAGAAAACCAAGCCCTATGTAAGGACCCTTCCCCAGGTGTTACACAGATTTGTCCTACCAACTTTAGAATGCCCAAACTTCCCAAGGTAAAGGCAGTATCCTCAGAGGCCGGCACACTGACAGGTGTCCCCACCAAGACAACATGGTCTGTTCACGTGTAGTGGCCTCCCACCAGCTACCCACCTTTTGTCTATTTGCCAAGGGGGATGACTAACTAGGTGGGCATGGCCATTACCCTCCAGGTAGAGGTCCCTGGCCCCACCCACCTGTTATGTGAGTGGCCTTCCACTGCACCTGTGCTGCAGCATTGGAATTTCCCTGCACCTGTGTGGTCCACTCCAGAGGATCTCAGTGAAATGGGTCTGGGGGTGTTTCTTCATCCTCCTCATCCTCCCTTTCTCCTTCAAGTGCCCTTGGGTGCTTGTTAACCAATCATGTGAGCCCAATTAATTCTAGTTTACACTGAATGTTTCCCTAAAGGATGAAGTTCTCACTTATCATGTGTTTTTTTCCATAACTTGGTGGGGAAAGAACAACTTCTCACAGGTGGCTGGGCAAAACACAGACCAAAAATACCAGTATTTACACCAGCACAGATACAGTGAGTAACAGTCATTTTTATACCCAACACATATTACACAAATAACCATTCACAACACTTAGCAGCCAGTATGCAACACTTGCACCTAGTTAAGCCTATTCAATCAGTGCCAATAGTATCATCAAAGAAAGACCATTGATAGGAATTTCAAGAGGATACTGAAGAGATGTATAGCTCTTTTGAGAAAAAGTGTGGTTGTCAATGTTGATAGTATCATGAGACACCCTGCTTACACCTGGGGCCCTACACTTCTCTTCCTGGCTCTCTCCAGGGAGATTTTCCCCTTTTCCTCTCATTCATTCTGTCTCTGATCTTCCTTTCTTCTTTCCCTAGGGTAACCTTGAAGGCTATATATGCCATCAGCTTCAGATTCAAAGCATAAAGCTTTGGCATGTCATCCCATTTCAACTCTTTTCTTGAGAAACATTATAAATCAGTTACATGTTCAAATAGGTTTGATTAAAAATTATCTATTTATTAAGTGAAGTTGTCCAAGAGATGGAAAAATAATTTGTTGCAGAGTTTTCCAATTAAATACATGTTTATAATTAATATGAAAATCATTTGTTTGCATCACTATCTAGTCAGTGAATAAACACTCAGCATATCAAAACAGAAAATAAAGATACATGACAGTAATTTATGAATCTATGTCTGAGCCTTCTGGTCTGATCATACAACAATAGATAGTGCCCATTTAAACAGTGGATAACTCCTATATAAAATAGCTACCACAAATTTTGTTAATTAGTCTGTGTTTGGAAATGCAGTAACTAAAATCTTGACCGGGAAATTTTGCTTGGCTTTCTAACAGATCTACAGAAACTACTGCTGAAGTAGCATCACAGTGATACTTGACTCAGAGAGACCATACAATTCAAAGCATTTCTGAATAAAGTATACAGATTTTTAAATTTATTTGTTTTGACATCATGCTCATGCTGGGACTCATCTCATGTCATATCTCTCTGGAAAACCAAAAGACATTTAAAGTAAATAGGATATGACTTCTTTGAGCTAGGGTTATATTTATAAATTTTAGTTCTCATACTGTTTTTTATTATCCACAAAAAATCCCACAAACCCACAACCAATTCCCAAGAAAGACCAAACCAAAGAAAAACAAACAAACAAGCAAAAAAAAAAAAAAAAAGGGTAGCCAAAAAAACAAACCAAACAAAAAAAACAAGGANCGATCACCCGGTGATCCGGTAAAAAAAAACAAAAAAGAAAAAAAAAAAAAAAAAAGTGTAGCCAGAAAACCAAACCAACCATGAAAAACATGGATATTCAGATTTATTGTTGAAAACAGCCATTACAGTTGACAGTATTTGGATTTGAAAATGAAATATTTAAAAGTGCATGATGGGGTTTGACATTGGATTGAGATTTCTTAAGGTGAGTCCCATATTTGCAGCAAAAGTTTAGTGCTGAATTCATCTATGCCATGTGGATTATCATAGCCTTTTAGTTAGTCCAATGAGGTTATGTAGGCTCTCTCTGTCATTAATGGAGGAAATTTGTGCATGTCAGTGCTAAGTTCTTTCATGTTCATTTTACTTTGACAAAGTTTCTAATCCTGAAGAAGGATCTACTCTCCAATTAAAATGTAAATGCTTTTCCCCTGTACAAATTAGAGACATTTTTATATTTCAGATCTGGTAAAACCATTTTAGTAACAAACTAAGCATAACTCTTTCATATCTCTGTGAGACTGTAGAAGGTTATAAATTAAAAAAAAAAAAAAGGAAAGGAAGAGGGAAAGAGGGGAGCGGTAGTGATGTCATTACATCAAATTGCATTGCACTGTATTTCATTTGAAGGCATGTATTTGGTAATTTTAAAATTACCATTGCACTTTTAACTGGCAATTTTATCAAAAGTACTTTTTCTTTTTTGTAGTAAATAGGTCCTAATGGTAAAACACTGAATTTTTTTCAGTGGTCATTTATTTTTAAAATGTTCATTATTACAAGATTAAAATGAAGTGTATGAGATGGAAAAAATAAATTTTGGATGTGTTTGCTTGATCACTTAAAAAGACTTCATATCTGACTGGCTTTTACTTCACCTGCAGAACTGAAATCATGTGGAGTTGAAACAGGTGTCAGAGAAATTATCGTGTATCATCTCATAGATTGTTATTGTACAATTAAAACATTAATGCTCAAGACTGTTATATTTTATAGTGCACTTCTGCGCTTTATTTTCCTCCTTGTTGTTCAGATATCACACAATAAGTACTTGGTTTGCAAAGAAATATGGCAATTAAATCCTGATTAATTGTCCCTGTAGGCAGTTGCAATGAAATGAAGAGAGGATGTTAAATGGCAAACACCTTTCCTTACTCAACTTCTGTATATTATGAGTGCTTTTATTTTTATCACTAAACCGAAACAGCTAAGGATTATACAAACTCTGTTGGGGATCCTGATTGAAGATAAGTGCACTCTTACATAATTAAGCTTAGAAGAGAGAATGGCTTATCCTTTACTCTGTAATCTATTGTATGTGACTCCCACTCAGATGCTAGTTTTGACTGTCATTCTTGGGCACTTAATTCTCTCCCAGCATGAATGCAAGAGTAGCCTAGGTAAGGAATTTGGGATTGTGGGTTCTTGTAAATGGCAGGACTTAAAATCAGGTGTTACAGTGTACTGTGAACTTTTAACTCAGCATCTACAAAGTTTCCTGTGGTTTTTAATGAAGGTGTGCCTCAGTCGTTCATAATTTGAAAACAATATATTCACATCTCAGATACTTGAAATCTCCTTGGGGTTTTTTGTTTGTTTTGGTTTATTTGTTTTGTTTTGTTTTCCCCTAATACTAGCAAATAAAACAGAACCTGTGGGCAAATTACATTGATTAGTTCACATTCATATGCTTCTTACAGGTTTGTCTCAGAAACAACCAGCAGTAAGTAGTGACCTAACAATTAATAAATGCAGAAATTGAGAAGACATTGAGTTCCTAGTTATTTTCATTTTATCAGTGTACATCTACACCAAGATCAATGACGTAGTTGAATCCTGGGTTATCTATCGTCACCACCTGCGACTCCTCGAGCACTTCCATCAGCACTGCCTCCAGACAATCCTAAACATCCACTGGACAGACTACATGACTAATGTGTCTGTTCTCGAGCAGGCAGAGGTCACCAGCATTGAGGCCATGCTGCTGAGAACGCAGCTGCGCTGGGCAGGGCACATCTCCAGGATGGAGGATCACCGCCTCCCTAAGATTGTGCTCTATGGTGAGTTTGCCACCGGCTGCCACAAGAGAGGAGCCCGGAAGAAGAGATACAAGGACTCCCTCAAACAACACCTCAGCCTTGGCCATATTGACCACCATCAATGGTCCGCTCTGGCCTCCAATCAGGAGGCATGGAAGAACACCATCTATAACGCTGCTGCTTCCTTTGAAAGTGCACGCAGGATCAGTCTGGAAGAAAAAAGACAGCACAGAAAGAACCGTGCCTCACCAATACAGCCTGTGGAGACTTTCCACTGTGCCTTTTGCGACCGGACCTGCCTATCGCGCATTGGCCTTTTTAGCCACCAGTGCGCTTGTAGCAAATGTGGGTAGAGCCCTTCCCAAATCTTCGTTCGCGAAGCCTAGCCATAAATGAATGTCTGAGTACTGTATAAACGACTAATATTATTTCAAATTTAACCCCATGTAGAGTTTGATGATTAAAGAATTTTTTTAGGCAAGAAAAGGAAGTTTGACTCTTCTAAAGAAGTGTAATGAATTAAATCTGAATGCCTATATATGTAAAAAGAAGACAGCTCCATTAACACAATGCTTTTCAAAGTAATCTAAATGTTTGTCCTGGTTTAAAGATAAACCGGCAGGAGAAATGAATCTAATTCACAAACAGATTATAAATCAGAACTATAATTTAATTAAAAAAAAAAAAAATCACAATCAGTACAAGGGTACAGAGGAAGAAGTTCCTTTAACCCACAAAAAAAGGGTGTGACCCAGCAGCCTGGGACACAAACAGAATAGTAATTGTCAACCCCTGTGCTGAGCACCACCTGGCCCTCCTAGGAAAGAAAAAACCTGTCAGTGAAGGGGATGGTCCTGGTCCAGTAGAGAGTGGCAGTCACAGTCCTGCTGAGGCTCTGGTCCTCCTCTGCATCAGCACAGCACCAGTCCCAAAACCCCAGTTTATATGTGCTTAGGCTCAGGTGGGAGTGCCCAGTACCTCCCCTAAGGCGGGCAGTTTCACAATGGGTGATTTACACTCTGACATATTTTTGGAATCCCTGATGGCCCATTAGCAGA
>VXBX01005681.1:50001-67847 GCA_013400415.1 Scytalopus superciliaris
AAAAAAAAAAAAGTTGTTTTAAAGATATTTCTAAAGGCTATTGTGTTAAAGTTTTGTTTGAAGTAGACCTGTTGCCAGCATGAGATCAGGTTGGCTGTGACTTTGAGTCTCATACAACTGGGTGTAGAGCCCAGGACTGTTCAGGGCAACCCATTTAAGTACTGCACTAAACTTTTAGTTACAATTATTTTCCTAGTGCCTAGTATGAATCTCTCAAACCACAGTTTGTGACCATTGATCTTTGATCACCTGGCCTTTTTCATGTTTGTGACTTCCCCTCGGGTAATCGTAGGCTGCTATGAAATTTCCCCTTAGACTCATCTCCACCAGATGAAGCAATCCCAGCTCACCCTTCCTGTCTCACGTGGAACATGCAATCTAGACTCTTGATAATTTGGGTAGCCTGCTGATGTATCTCTTCCATATCTCAAAATCCTTCTTGAATTAGGTACCAAATCCTCAGTACACTATTCCAGAGGTGTCACCACCAGTGCTGAATAGACAAGAATGATAATTTCTTTTAGTCTGATGGTCATGTTCCTTCTGTATGTGAGATTTCTTTGCCGTACTCCCTTCCTAACTTTACTGTCTTCTGCTGCTGGCTGCTCTTCTCTCTGCCATACCATATGGTACAGGTAGAAGTCTGAGAGTAGGTTTGATCTATGAAGATCAACACTAAAATATGAGTTAGTAGGGAAATATACAAATCTCTAAACTTTTGAGTTCAGAATATACATATTTTCTCATGTCTCCTTACACATTGTTCCAGAAATGTTCCAAAAAAATGCAGTATTATCTTGATTTTTCTAAATCTAAAATGATGTATTATTGCCAATTGAAATAATGTCAGAGGAGAGAGATACCAGCTGTGGAAAAACAGCTTAAACAACTCAGATCTGTGACTGCCTGAGCTCTGGAAAACTACATTCTGCATTCTGTGGACTGCTGCTATGCTTAAGGACTGTTTGCAGTTTAAAGACTGTACTGATGTGTGGAGAGAAGACCCCACAGCCAAAGAAGTTATAGAGAGGTACGTTTATTCAGCACTGAGTGCATGGGGGATCGCTCGTCCAAAGACATGCACACCTGTCTGTGTTTACAGGCTTGTTTATATACAATTACAACATGCATATTCATTGTTTCTTTATATGTATGCATTATTTTCTTAGAAAAGGCAGGCTTATTCTAATCAGTTCCAAGAAGTAATTTCCATTTTCTCTGTCCTGAGCTCCTCCTATCTGAGTTTGCACATTGGTTTGTCTTTCATATTTTTAGTCACTCAGACATGTACTGGGGCTGGTTGTGATTTAGTTGATTTTCTTCATATCGTGTATGATGGTGGAGTTACTTGTGTTTGTGGCTAGAATAATGTTGATCATTTTGTCTGTTCTTGAGCACTGCTTACCCATCCTTGAGGCTTTCTCTTTTTCCCACTCTGCACATCCCCATAGAGCAGGCTGGGGTGGGCAAGAGGTTGAGAGGGGACACAACTGGAAAAAGTGACCTGATCCACAAGTAGTCTCACCTTCCTTCTGTTTGCTCCCTGTTACATGGGAGAAGGGAGGGAGTGAACAGCTGTATGAGTGTTTGGATGCTATCTGTGATCAATGCACTGCACTCCAAAACAGTAATATAATTTTGTGCAAATGCTCTAATTAAATTAAAGACACAAAACATTATCTAATCTTCATGGTTTACAGAGAAAACTGAAAGATTATATTAGGTAAATAAAAGTAGATAGCTGCAAATTAATAGGATATATATAACTGTAATTTAAAAGCTTTCAATTTTAAAATCTCATTTCTATTATTTCATATTTACATTAACACAAGTGATTTTTCACAACCTGATTTCTTGCCTCCATACTAATAGATTCCATTGCAAAGGGCTTCTATCATCTTGTATGCAGAAAGTTAATAAATGGAACACTTTCTTAATTTATATAGGGCATGAAATGAAAGTAATACAATGTTGATTTTTTTATAAAGCCTACTGGAACTTTGCAAGTGTTGGTTTGGTACAACAGACATATGTTTGATATCTATCTTTATCTTCACAGCTTTATTCTTTACAGTATCTTCATTTGCTATACTGAATCTTAGGAAACTGTGAATCCTGGCAGGTATCTTGTGTGTCATTGAGCCTAGCATCCAGCAGGGAAGTGGACTGTGTCAGTGTACTTTTTCCTGAAAGGTCAAAAACTATTAAAGCACAATTTTTTATTTTTTTTTTGTGATGATTTTTTTATTCCTTAAGTTGAATGCAGTACATGAAACCATTACATTACACAAGCTATTAGATTTTTTTTACTTAACTAGTAGGTCACTGTGAAAGTGCTGATTTGGTGAAGACAAAGAATGTCTTTAGTGAAGAGTTTTCTTGGATTAAAGGAAATCTTAGAGGATATAAAGGAAACTGTATATCTTCTTTCTAATCAACACCATCCCCAGTCCTAGTATAAAATACAGAATAAAGTACAGACAAATACAAGATATCAGTATGTCTTAGAAACTCTGTATATATATAGCTCTATCAATTTATTTTTTAATGGATGTTTTCTCTTTCTTTCTTATTTTCTACAGCTAAAGATCAAACCACTAGATTAATAAGATTTCAGCTGAGTGATCAAAAGAGGTATGAAAAATTAGCACAGTAATTTTACTTCACACATGGAATATGGCAACATACCCCTCAAAAAAAGTCATATAATTCTCTTTAGTTTCCTGTATTCTGAAGCTATTCAGTACTACTGGTAGGGTTCCAGTTTCTTTAGAGTAATATCCTCTTAATTCTTCTTCAGCATTTCTTTTCCAATTTTCTCCCACCAGTATTTGAAAATAATTTTTAAAAATATGTTTTTTTCCCAAGAACTGGAGCATGAAACAATTTTCCAAGTATAAGCACCAGAATGACATGAGATATTGAAAAGACATACACAATGACTAATGGCAATGATTTTCTTATGCAGTTATATTATGTAAGTCCATTTATAGCATAACTGTAAATTACTTAATAAAAATAATTAAATATTGTTTAATAAAAAACCTCAAACAAAAAAAACCCAACTCATAATATTCTATGATTCTGTGAAACCCCCCTTCTATTAATTAGGCTGCAAATATCATCCTTCTCAGATTGCAGACTTCTAATTTTTTAGATGTTACCTGCTTACATTACCTTCTTTTTATGCCAAAGTATTCTTACTAATATCCAAGAATTCTGCAGTAAAAAAAAACACAGCCTCCCAGAGACAAGGGTATTTTTGCATAAAATCTAGTGAATCTTCACTTTGAGTCCTGTTTTTAACTTTATAGATATTGTTAGAGTCACTCCAAAGAGGTAACAACTATAGCATTTTGATCTATATCTTTATATATGCTATTTAAAGAATGAAAGAAGTTTAGTATGAAAATTAAGAAACTATGTAGTAGTTTAGATAATATACTTTTCTTTACCAAAGTCCCTATCTGAGACCTTACAATTTGGTGATTTATTCATGTTATGACCTTTGGGCCCAAGTGCACCTTCAGTAAATACACATCAGTGCTTTCCAACACCTACCAGCAACTTTGACAACAAATACTTTCTCAAATTTGGCTGTGCACGTCTATATATATGAAACATCAAGTATAATGTGTATATTTGGCATTGGTACTTTTAAACCTTATTAAAACCAAAAGAGCTAACTCCAAATGAATGACTCCATAATTTGGCCAAGTAATTTCTTAATATTGTGAACAGGGAATTGCAAAATGTGAAGGAGTGATTGATGAGAGATGTTCTGATTCTGTAGTAATGAATTATCCACACAGATAAACATGCCCAAATACTTTACCACAAGATTATGCTATCCTTATTTGCCAATCTGATTTTAACATAAAACAAGTAGATTATCTGTCAGTCCCCACATCCTTTGACAGCCTGAGATAACATTGGGAAAGAAATAAAATTCACAAAGATCTGCTCTATGCAGAAGCTTCCTGTGAGGAAGCTCCAAAGCTGGTCTTTCAGAGCGAATCATAAATAAAATTTTATACCATTTATATATCTATGTTAGTAATGCAGTAATGTTTTATGATGCAGGCAGTTTTCTGCTTCAAAATTTCAATTTTTGTTTAATGCATGCAGACAAATGGTTTGTGAATGACCAGATTCTCTTGTAATGCTCATTTTTACTGCAGTAGAAACATGTCATTGTTTCAATTCTTAGGGGGAAAAAAAGAGAAGAAACAATAACAGCAAAAAATATGTAACTATTTGCATCTGTGTTTGGATTTGAAAGACTAGTGTAAGAATTAAGTACACTAATCTTTGTTCACATATTGGAACAGTCTGTTGAGTGAAAAGTACTTAAGTAGGAAATGCACTGTATTTGCCACACAATGTATTTTACTTGTTATTCTTCTGTCTTATTAATTTCACCTCCTTTTTCCTCCTTTACCGCTAATGCATTAAAAACAAAAAAACAAAACCAAAATGAAACAAACAAACAAACAAAAGACAAACCCAAAGATTTTGCTACTGCAAATTTACACATAAGGGCTATAATATGTATATGAATAATTCAATCTGTCTGACAGCTATACCTGTAGACTTAGACTTTAAAGACACATATTCTATATGCTTCTTCTCATTTGAGATTGGTTTACTATATTTAACTAGGTTTAACTACCATTAAAATTACCTAAATAAATTGATGAGTTAAAATAACAAATAGCACTCCAGCCAAATAAAAGAGTAATTTAAAATAAGAAGTAACTAACCCTTAGAAATGGAAAGAAATACAGGTTTCAGAAAAAGCATATTTGAAAGAAATCAGCTCTTTAACCTTCTCTGTCAACCTTATTACTAATGCCTGTATAAATTTAATGTCTCCTGTCTTATAGACAATTGGATTTCTCTGATTTTTTACCATGGAAGACTACATTGTAAATTCTCTGGTTTTTCAGACTGACCTTTCACAGCATGATTAATTTGTACCTATTTCATCTTGTGCCCATGTTGATAGCTATTAATTGTTTGCATATTTATAGAGAAGAAAAGAAGTATGTCTCCTAATATTTTATGTCTCTATACTAAGCATTTTGATATGTCTAATTTTCTGGGTTCTTCTTTTCATGAACATTTATGAATTTTACAAACCTGTTGAAACTTTTCCTAAGGTTAAGTCACAAGAAGTGTGTTGGGAGTCAAGCAGACTACGAAGCATGGAAACAGCACTTTACCAGATGGACCTATGAGGAGGACCGGGTGGAACCGAGAAAGGACAACAAACTTACTACATTCTCAGGAGTAGCATAGTATTGGACTTGTCTAGAAATATAAGATTTACCACTCCTAAGAGTGATATTGGACCTTTCTAGACATATGACTGCTGTTATAAGCCATTTGATGTTTGTGTGTTATCAGTTTTCACATGTTTTATGTATTCGATATTATTGTTAATGTTTTGCCATCATGGAGGTTTCCTCTAGTGTTTTTCCCCTCACAATCCTCCATGTTGTCTCCTTCCCCCTCACAATTTTCCCGCCTCTTGCCCAGTTTTCCCACCATTGCCCCCAAACCTGGTTTGCTATTGGTTCTTTGTAGAGCCGTCCCCTAGCGGCTATCCAGTTGCCACAGTTACAAGCTCTGCCCCCAGTCCTGTCCTTTCCCATCCCTGTTTCCACCCCTTGTTCTGAAACCTTCCCTCAGACCCTATATAAACCCCTGCCCTCAATAAACTCGGTGCCCTTTCGAGCGACATCCTCGGCGTGTGAGTGTGTGGTTCCTGAGGGTCGTTTCGGCACCCATCGGTCAACAGCTCTTGCAGAACTGAACATCATACTTATCTCTTCCTTGTAAAATGTCACTGAAACTTCATTACCTGAATTAAATAATTATACTTTCATAATATGGAAGATAATACTTTCTTTTACCTCTTCATTGTCTAGTCTCCTTATGACAAATTCACATGTCTGAGCTAAATTCAACTGGTACTAGTGTTGTCTCAATCTATGGGGCTATTATATACTTACAGACATACATTTATATCTGTCTAATGAAAATCAGAAAAATCTGTCAGCTTAATGACCTGAATACATATTGAAAAACATGAAAATACACTCTTTGGATGAAAAAAGGATCAAATTCATAGATTCCTCACTTATGTCCCTTTATTGCTTGCCTACACTGAAGACAATAGCTCTAGTAATTGCTAACCAACAAATAAACAAGAATTACAGTAAAATGTAATCACTCTAATACACTTCCCTTACAGCTTCTCCATATGATGGGCAGAAAATCTGTTGCCCAATTCCATATTACTTTTGATGATAGACCATGTTATATCCAGATGCAGAGCGATCAAGATTACAGAAACACAGAACGTATCACATTATTTATCCCAGGTTACCTATTTCTAGTAACACTGACACCTTCACAAATACACGGTATTGTTGAATATGATACTATTTACATAATTAGGAACACAAAAACAAAATTAAAAACTATAACAAAACTGAAAACTGAATTTAGTAAAATATTTCTAATGTCTTAACTGGAAATCCCGAATAAGAAGATATATATAATCTGTTATGGGGTTTGCATATAACTAGGAAGATTAGAAGCAGTGGAAGATGTAGGATTGTTGCTGTTGTTAATTATTTCAAAGCATTATTCCTTTCAGTAGAAATAGAATATCTATTTTCAATTTTCTAAAGAAATATCTAGAGAAATATAGGAAACCTTAATTAAAATTAGTGGATTTTATTTAGAAAAAAACACAAAATATTTTTACTTTGGTGCTTGTTGCATCAAAAATGGTTTTGAATATAAGTCTCTGAATTTACATGTATATCAGTAGAAGTTGTTTCAAATATTTAGAAAGGCAACATCTGAGTTGATCATTAAAAAAAGCTTCTATTAATTAGGAAAATAAAATTTGTTTCTATGAAGAAAAAAATCCAGTGCTGTTTAATAAGCAAAATTCTGTGTATGAACATGTGATTAAATGTTCTCTTAGACTGAAATAATTAATTCAAAACACACAGAAAGGTAACTAAAGCAAAGAAATTAATGACATGGGGTTTTTTGTTGCAGCCATCATACAATTATTACAGGATGTTCTAGAAGAAAATATATAATACTTGATTGTATTGAAGTTCACATACTGCGAGAAAAATACTTCAGAGAACATAAATTGTTTAAAATAAAATATAGCAACCTATAACACTAGAAACACAAGTATATATTCTAGTAAAGTGCTTATTTCAAGGGCAGATCAAAAGAGTGATGTTCTTAATAAGGTGAGTCAAAATTAAATAATTTTTAATGGTAATGTTTTAAAGTCAAATCTTGAGATATAATCTAGTTTAGTGATAGGAAAGTAAATTTTCCTGTTTCAGAGAAAACAGATTTGAAGAGGAGCAAGTACAGGAACAATCTGAATGTTTTTCATCCCTTGTTGAAGCAATTACCTCATTCACAGGACAGAGAAAAAAAAAACATACAGAAAACATGACCTAGAAAAGATCTAGGAAAAAAAACACTGCTACTGTTGTAAGAAATAGCTGCAACTGATACCATGCCTCACTGATCCAAAGCTTTAAAAATAAAAGAAAACTGTTGCATGCCCAGGCCTCAAATCCTCATTCTCCAGTTTCTGAGGACAGAAAGTCACTACAACACAACTGTATCTTCTTAGCATTGATGCTAGGATGCACAGTGTACACATCAAAATACATTAATGCAGTTTGGAAATTACCAGGCATTAATCTATACTCCCATATTCTAAACAACTTCTAGCAAACCCGAGATCAAATATCTAACCAGTCATTTTCTGTTCCAGCTCTAGAATTTTACACCTGTGAAATATTCTGTAGGACATACTGCTATCAGAAAAAGGAGCCTAGCTACTGAGTTATACAACTGTGGAATTTTAATTCACCAGTTTAAGTTGGATACTTAAGCAAATTTTCTGCACACATTTCTTAAAAGTAAGAGCAGCTAAATATATTTTCTCATATCAGAGTGTTTTCACTTCTTTAACAAGTACAGAACATGAATATTACTAACTGAAAGGATTTGTGATAAGTCATGGGGAGCTAACAGCTATCTGTCTGGTTTTGTCACAATCAGAAAGCAGAAAAGCTCTACTGAATGCTTCTGAATACTGACACAAAAGACATATTTCCTACACTGCTTTCTGTCTTTTTTATTCTATGATAAAAATATCCAAATAATATCCAAAAATATCCAAAAAGAATCCAGATAATTAGCAAATTAATAATGGTTAAAAAAATCATTCCAGTAAACAAAAAGAAGAAATAGGAAAAAAGATCATTACATTTCTGCTATTTGGCATCTTAATAATCATCAGAAATCTCAGTTTGATACAGAAATATGCAATTGTTTAGTAATTCTGGTCAATTTTATTAACTAGATATTTGTAGCCCAAGCACAAGTATGTGCCTTGTCTCCCCCATATAAAAATGCTGAAGTCAGACAAAATTTATGTAGCACATTTAGTGAAGCATGTCAGTCTCATAAGCAAACTTATGGATGTTTACTTCACATGTGTGTGCTAAGTGGCCCATTTTAGCTCAGAATAGAGGGAAATGAGAGTTGCTGGAGAGTGTAGCTTAAAAACAAACAGCAAAGTATTCCTTATGGAGTTTTGTTAACGACCTCAACATAATCAGAAGAAAAAGATCTGGCCGGAAATATCTAGGACCTTGTTAGAAAGCTTCAGGAAAGCAGTAAGAAGCAGATTAAAAAACTGTGGATAACTGAGGTAGAGCAAATTCAAAACAGACAAGCATACAGCTCGGTGCTCTCCTTTCAACTAAGTATGGGGGATGTTCCTGCATATATATATATATATATATATATATTACCATGACCACAGAGTAGAAAAAAGTGTTAAAATAGATTTTTTTTAATTGAATTGTTTTCTAATGAGTATTTTCATACTAGTTTTTGTTCCTTTATTTGATTTTTGATGACAATAAGACATTTTCAAAGATTTCTCCATCAGACTTTACCCAATGTATAGAGGACTTTTATTCTGTACTTTTACAAATATGGGCCGTATATCAGCTTCATCTCAACTTCTTTTTTTTTCCATTTGAAAACATACATGATAGTAGTTTTTGGTGTTAAAGAAAATATATGCAAAATTTAAGCAAATTTTTCTATAGAAACGGATTATTTTGTCTGTTAAGAATACTAAGTATGAACAGCATATTTACACATTTAAAGTCATAGAATCTCAGAGTGGTTTGGGATGGAAGGGGCCTTTAAAATCCGTCTGGTCCAACCCCTCTGCTATGAGCAGGGACATCTTCAACTAGATGGGTTCCTCAGTGTCCCGTCCAACAAGATCTTGATTGTTTCCAGGGATGAGGCACCTACCATCTCCTTAGGCAACCTGTTCCAGGGGTGTTTCTTGTCTTCTTGCCTAAAATATTTTCTTCCTGATATGTGTGTCAGGCCTTTACTGGGCAAAAGGTGTCATAAAGCCATGGATTTATGCAAAACTGATCTAAAGCAATGCAGCCAAGCATGTAACTCCATACTGTTAATGGAACCAGGAACTGTCAAACATGTGGCAATGGATTAAACTTTTGATCTTTGTTAAAAGGAAAAAAAAAAAAGGGAAAATAAAAAAAGACAAAAACAACCAATGTAAGTTGTTTCACAGAGTATCTTCCTTTCCAGTACCGGCTTTGATGACACATCTTTACTTTGTTTTGGGCACATGCATGGAATTGAATTAATGCACTCATAAATACCTTTTATTTCAATGGTTACATTAATAATATTTATATGTTCATGATTTCCATAAGCTTAAAGACATATTTAAGGCTATGATAGGAAATAATTTTTACAAATTGTTAGGTAAATACTGAGCATCTTCTTATTCAAACCAAAGTCCCAATTTAATATTCATTATGCAAAGTTCAGAGTAAACCAAACACTGTTGAGATTAAGTCAAGCTTATACAAATTTCATGAGGTAAATATGGATTCTGAACATGAAGCTAAAATAGCACACTATCCTTTGGAAAAAGGATCCTGTAGTTGCAAATACAATATAGGAAATGGAATGGGTTTTGTTGGGTTTGTTTGTTTGTTTTTTTCCTTAAAGACAACCATATCACTATCCTGATGAAGAAAATTACCTGAAACAATCCTTTCATTGTAATAAGTTACTCAGAAGGAAAGAAATAAAAGGCAAAATAGGCATGTAAGGGACCTAGAGAGGGTGCAACAAGAGACTGAGAAGTCCTTCTGTGCTGCCCTGGCAGTTAATAGCATGATCCAGAAAAGTGTCCCTGCAGGAACTGGCAGAATATGTGAAAAGGGTATGAATACAGCCTACTTGCTGGGATAATTGTATCACACAATGAGGGATAAATTAAGAAGTTATACATGTGATACACCATCTGTGTCTGTTTTTGTTATTTTCTCCCTATACATCTGTTTCTATTCAGCTATAGGGCAACACTCCATCATATTATGCAGACCAGAATAACACTGAAAGTTCAGTTTTGTTGACAAAAAGAAACTTCTCTTCCTAAATATATGGTAAACCAGCATAGTAATTTTTGATCAGTAAGCTTTTAAAATCAAAACAAGAGAGTTGATCCAAATATATTCAAATTTTTTTGTTTGATATTTATAATTCTAAATGAAGATCTCTAGATTTCACCATGTAGCTATAAGTTCAGTCAGATGTTACAGTGGTAGGTGTTTATTTTTTGGTCCCAGCTGTGATGTAACTGAACTCTGGAGAAAAAGAGAAAATAAATTAAAAAAAAAAAACCAAAACACTATGCACGTACAAAAGTAAATCTAGAAACAAAGGAGAAGGAATTATATCCAATTGTATCAGTGTATTGGTGAACTTTTATGATTTTATATGTGATCTCAGGTCCTATTTGAAAACTGAGTTTGAGGATTGTCCTTAATGTCTTTCTCACCCACTCCCCTTCTGATATTGAAGCACAACTCTCTTAACTGAACAAGCCAACCAGTACTTGATGTACTTACAGAATTAGATAATGTCCCAGAGTGGTTTTCCAGGTACTTCCAAAAGTGATTGATATAACTGTTGTTCATGTAATTTCCTTTTTCTTACCCACATAATTACATGTCTGACTAATGAGGCCTTAAAATTCTTTAAAATTCTAGAACTTTAGGTGTATTCAACAACTATAATGTCACATTCAGACAAATAAACAGAATCTATGTGAATGCAGAAACATTGCAAACCTGGACAAACAACATCTGATTTGAGGTTGCACAGGAGTGGAGAGATGGTACATACTGTTGATTGGATTAGAAATTCCATGCAGCTACTGTAAATTTTATATGTATGAAATAGATGGGATCCTTTTGAACTGTAATTGCGGAAACTGAAATACAGAAATGTATGTAATGTGACTGGTTGCCACAAATGACAGTATAATTCAGAAGGGAAAAACAAACCAACCAAACTAACAAATTACTTTTTTTTCTCATTCTCTCAGTCACTGTGATAAATTCCATACTTTCTAAATTATCCTAGAAGCTAATTCTACCAATGTTGTAGTACTCTCAGATATTGCTCTCAACCAGATTTTAAGACGTTCCCAGTTTTTTTTTTTTCCCCAAAATAGTAATTCAAAAGGTAACTTGGAGGCAACATGTAGTCAGTAACTGAGTAAAAAAAAAGAAATCCATGCTCAGCAGTCTCATGCCTATCACTCTATTTCACTGCCTTACTGATTTGTAACATAATTGATTTCAAATAAATAAAAAAGCCTAAAAATAATCTGAAATAGCATCTTTCAAAATATTTGTATGGCTGAGAATCACAAACGAAGGATCTGTGAAAAGGGCTGCAAATGTCAACAGTATGGTATTTGAATGACTTGCTAGGTCCTGGGCTGTTTCTGGGGTGTTGTTAGATTCTAGGTTAATATTTAAAATAATAGTTTGGGTTGACTTATTTCCTTCCACAGCAATGATCATATCTAACAGAGCTCAAGACTGAGAGACTGAATAATTTCTAAGATGAGTATGTTTTAGGAATAAGAGAACATCCTTGAATGAACACATACCATTTCATTAAAGCAAGACAAAGTATACCAGCCAATATATCTGTAAGATTTCTGAAGAAATCCTAACAACTTTCCTGAAAAGCTTGAAAAAAAAACATTGCAATTATGTTTTCCAGTATGAAATCTGAGCCTTCTTTGCTGTATATTATATTGATTATTTCTTGTTCTTCTCTCAGAATATGGAAAGTGCTCCATCACTGTCTTGTTTTTACCATTTCATATATTTGAATGCTGTTGTTTCTTCTCAGTCATTTCTTTTCTAGACTAAACAAATTCACTTCCTTTAGTGCTTTCTTACAGATCATATTTTGCAAATCCTTACAATCCCTGATGGTCTCCTCTGTTCTAAGTTTGTCAGTTTATTTCACTTTATTTCCTCATTTGTGATTTGCATCTTCAGACCCTTTCCTGAAATAGTGCTTCCCAGCAGGTAACAAGAATTTTTTTTTTTTTTTTCATTTGTCTTTTGTTTTTTTCGTTTGTTTTTCCCCTC
This sequence comes from Scytalopus superciliaris, assembly GCA_013400415.1. Classification (NCBI taxonomy): domain Eukaryota; kingdom Metazoa; phylum Chordata; class Aves; order Passeriformes; family Rhinocryptidae; genus Scytalopus; species Scytalopus superciliaris. Next base: position 62,580 of record VXBX01005681.1, read on the forward strand.
ACTGCTACATATTTTTCCTTAGACTTTATGAAATTTGCACTTATTGACCTGGACTACTACCTCACTTTATCAAGATAATTTTCAATGTTGCTATTGTCTCACATAATTAGAGTTGTTTCCCAGGTAGTGGCATTTGTATATCTTACTTCTTTGCCAATATTTAAACTCTTAATATTTCATTGCATCATATTCACAGGAAAGTTAGGACTAACACTGCTGGAGGAGAGAAGAGAGACTAGCTCTCTGAGAACCGCTTGCTGTGTTTATATGGACCCTTGGTATGTTTAAGACAGTTTGTAGTTGAAGTCTGTACCAGTTTGAGGATTTCATCATGCTATATGTTTTTCCCTTTGTTTCACTGTGTGTTCCTGATGGAATTTTCCATTGCTCCTGGCTTGTAACCCACCCCTGACTGGTCCCTGAGTGCAGTGGGGTAGCATTTCCATATATGGTATATATCTGCCCTTGTATTCCCAGTTTTGGAGGCTTTTACCTTGTCTTGCAAACCCCTCCCAGGTTTTTCCCTAAACCCCTCCTGAGTTCCACCCAGTTCCAGAACCTTCCCTACTGATCCTATATAAGCTGGGCATCATTTTAATAAAATCCCCTTTTTGCTCTCCCCATTCTCCCGTGTAGTCTGTATCCTCCGCTCTCCCGTGTTCCCATCCAAGACCGCATAACCCCATCTAGTATGTTTTCCTAGTATTAATACTAGTTACTGATGTAAACAGCAGGCAACAGGTGCACTGGAACAGATTGTCCGGAGAGGTGGTGGAGTCTCCCTCATGGGAGATATCCAAGACTCATCTGAATGCAATCCTGTGCATGTGTTCTAGGATGACCCTGCTCTAGATGGTTCGACTAGATGATATCCAGAGGTCCTTGACAACCTCAGCCATTCTGCTATTCTGCAATTCTGTGAATGCACAGTGTGAAAAGCTAAAAGAATCCAGTCACACCAAACATCCAGAATCTCCTTAATCATAGCTTTGCTCTCCAGCAGCACTTAATCTGAAGCTGTAAAATGAGTGTACTTCAAGTAAAGGGAAGAAAACTAGCTGGTTTAAAAATGAATGCTGCATGACAACTTCCACTGGAAAATGGACTATATAAGTAGGTAAAACTTTTCCAGTTATAAAGATTTGTGTATGAGGGAAAGCAACAAAGGATGATTCTTTGATGTTGTGGATCCATTAATATTGGTTATTGAAAAAAAAAAAAAAATAAGGAAAAGGGAAAATTTAGACTGTTCCAGGACAATCAAGGAAGCTCATTTTCTGGTTTAGTTTTTCTTTCATTCCAAAGAAATTTAAGCCATAGGTATTGTCCCAGAGAAGTTTTTTAAAATCAAAACTATGAGGCACCAGAAAAAGTGGAAGGAAGGTGGAGAGAGGGTGGAATTCAGTCTCTTCTGTTAACTTTGACTAATTTTGAAAATTTTTAAAAAGAGTAGAATAAGGCCTTGAACAAAGCTGCCTTACTCCAAAGTAAGTGCTCATCCAGTCATAGACTGAATAACTGTTTTCTATCTAAATAGCTACATAAATATTTTTCAGAAAGTGAATTTATTCAGAATCAGAGGAATCTTCAGTTACTTAAGGTGTGAGAAGCCATGACTAAAGAAAGCACATAGAAGACCGTAACTTGATTCTTTCAAGGATTCTGTAATTGCTTTAATGAAAAGCTAAGAGAGGAAGGGTCAGAAAATTGTTCTACCCTTTACTGACACCTTTTCTTTTAATCTCTCTTTGAGTTTTGGGCTTAGTATCCAACTAAACATAGTAGTTAGTGGAAAAAGACAGCAAAACTTCTATCACCTCAAGTTCACTTTTTAAATGTATGAAAAATTGATAACAACACATATTGTACATTAAAATTTTTATTGTAAAAGTAATTATGTATAATTTGAATACTCTCACAATGTCTGTAATTTGTGTGTTCATTTGCTTTTCCTGTATTGAGTGTATGCTCACAAGGGGACCTTTATCAGTCATAACTAGTATGGATGTTGTAGATATTCCGCACAAATGCCTTGCAAAGAGATGAACTAATTTGTCATATGTTACTGAAAAATAGCTGATGTGAACCCATGTGCTTTCTCTGAGATACATTACTCCTGAATGACATTTCAGTTATATTCATATCACCAATTTTCAAGTAATAACAAATTAAGAGAGAGCATTCACCCTCTAGTGAGAAAAATTGTGAGAAAGAAAAACTGTGAGAAAGAATGAATTATAACACTTCTTGTCCCATAAACAAGCAAGTATATAATAAAGATCTAGACACAGAAGCCTAAACTCAAGAAAGCAATTTAGAAAAGCTCAATCCTAATTATTATAGGAAAGAGATATTATACCAAGGAGGGGAAACAGTCAAACAAACAATCCCCTGCATCTTTTTGGTGGTCTAACAGCTGTGTTCTTGTAAATACACAATTGCCAACTGCACTTCTATCTTGCCTAATCTTACTCTCTAGGCATTCAATTTCTGCCTAACATCATTGGACATTGAGCATCTGTAGCTTCTACGTTCAAGAGGAATTTAGACATAAGTGCTCAGACTATAACAATGAGGATTGCACACACTCTGCAACACAGCTTTATGATCAGACCAGCCATTCATTAAGTGGAGGAGGGGGTTCTTACTCATAATTATAATCCACAGCTTTCCCATTCTACAAAAGTTCCTTACTGAAAGATTAAAAATTGGTAAGTGCAAAAATACTTTTCAATGTATGTGTTAAAGGTATTAGATAATCAGAAATAGCAACATTGAGAAGCCATAAAAATGGGTAGATTGCATCCTCGTTGCAGGGGTACAGAAGTGAGAAATGAGATACTGGGAATTCTGTTATCTAGTCATCTGTTTGTTTGTGGGTTGGAATTCTTTTGCAGTTTATTTTGATTTTCTGGGAACCTGTTAATTTGTTTCCTCTCATGATAATAATCTTTCAGTAAAAATAACCAAGGAATCAAAACCATGAAAATGAACAATTTCGTACATGGCATATCCTTACCAACTCATGCCACTGACCAGAATTGTTCTTATCACTACCTCCTGATGGCGATTGACCACGGAATAAATGATTCTCTGCACACTCCACACCATACGGGGGTGAAATAGCATAAAAGCCTTTATTGAGGAGCGGCATGGGTTTATACAGAGTCTGGAATTGGGCAGTCACTGGGCAGAGAAGGGGTGGAGTATGTAAAACAGGGTGGACCACTGCCAAACATGGGAAGTGAGGGTCAAATAGGAAACCAGGGTTAGGGCAAAAGGCAGGAAAAACCATGAGGGAAAGAAGGTATTAAACTACAAGGGAATATAACTGTGTGGGGAGAAACTGCAAAGGGGTGACAATAAACCTTTTTAAACCAAAAACTGTGCAGTGAAAACATGCAATAACACATAACTCTTAAACTTCAACAGCAAAGGTCTGTAGCTTAGCAGGTTTGTCAGAGTCCAGAAAGTATGTGCTGCTGTCATCCTCATATGTCTTTTTCTTAAAGTGCTCCTTCTACTCTGTGTACATCATGCGTTCTCCCATAGCCTCCCTTATCATTGTGTTGGTCAGATTTGTATGTTCTGGTTTGTTTCTTCTTTGAATAGACAACCTTAAAGGAGCAGGCACTTTTCTTCCACATACCCTGATGCTCAGGTAGTGAATATCCCAACTTGCTATGGTCTCCATTTTTGCTCTTGTAAAATTGAGCAAGTAATTTAGAGGGAGAAAACTTTATAATCATTCAAGTATACAGAAATGTTTGTGTTAGTAGCAGAGAGTTACCTTCAGTTTCCTCAATATTTGTACATTACTTTCCAAAATGTACCCATACATATGTTTGAGAGGCTATTTTTAAAGTTTTGAGCTGTCAAAATGGATTGATTCTCATTGGTAAGGTGAAGCTTAGAGTAACTCTTTGGTAGATGGAAGAGGGATGGGAAAGGGTAAGTCACAGTTCTACAAAGAGAACGTTATTATGAAATCTTCAGCTAGATTATCCAAGACTGCATGCTATAAATCTGACTATCATGTACAGATGATAAACTGTTGAGTACAGGTAATAACTCATACATTGTTGGTGTTTCAAATCCAATAGAGAGCCTTCCCAGTATGTCATATATGTATATATATATAAATGTATCAAACTTCTTGAAAATTGTTTGACCTTACTTTTTGCCTTCAAGGGTTTAATAGAAGACTTGATCTGTCATTTGCTATACTTTCTGATTTTCTTGGAGGGCTTAGTGTCCCACAGTATTTTGAAAGAGTTGAGAACAAGAAATTAAAGTCAAATATGTAATTAATCAGAGGTGAAACAGTTAAATTTGTAATAGTATGTGAATCTACATGAAATTTATATTTGCCTTCACTGTAATTTGGATTCAGGCCACTAGAGTCAGGTTCAATTCCACTATCATCAATAAACATCTGGAAAAAGAATTGCACTTGACCTCTATTGAGAAGTCAGCAGTTCAAGTATAAAACCAGACATTTATGTGAATATTATAAAATCATTCTATGGAATGACATTTAGAGACCTATGATGGGCAGCTTACTGGCACTAATTTCCTAGGAACAGAAGTAGAAACAGAACAAATTACTCAGAGGAAGTAAAAAGCAGAAAAAGTGAAAAGCAGAAAAAGTTGAGCATTGACATGCTAGTGTTCTTTCCAACAGTATTTCCTATACTAATAAGCTACAGTAATTTCTATATAAGAGTCATCAAGAAAGAATGTGGTAATTATGCCAAATATCAATCAAAAAGAGAAAATAAATACTATTACCTTGATTTGATTATTTTACTGTAAAGCTTTATCTAGTAACTATTATTATTAAATAAGTGAAATTATTAACAATAATGTATGGGTAGGGGAACCAGCAGAAAAAATAACAAATATTTCAGACCACTGAGACAGATATTAAGCCAAAAAGATTATAGACATATATATACTTTCTTATGGAGACACAGGCAGTCTCTTGGGGCTGCTCTTTTCAGTTTTGTATTTAAAACTTTAGAAAATAAAGTTTTGATTGTAAGCATAGAAAAGCTGTTTTGTTCTGAAGATACATCATCTAAGTATCTGAATATAGAATTTAATTAAATTGCTTTATAATTACACAGTACCACTGTTATCAGATGTCTCTTTATATGCTGAAGAGGAAAATGGCACCTAATATAGAGCTCTGAAACTTCCGCATCCCCAGCCCACTTCCTCTACCTCCTCAAAACTCAAGAGCTCAGTTTTTGTCAGACATTTCTT
>VXBX01005681.1:74995-90826 GCA_013400415.1 Scytalopus superciliaris
TTTTTTAATTTTTATTTTCTTCAGTTCTGTGTTTATACTTGACATATCTAATTATTGAAGAAATGCATTAATTTCACAAAAATTTTCTAGATAATGTTACTGTTCATGTAAAAGATCCTAAAGAAATGAAAAATCTATAACAAATTGTGATATGTGGGTACACAGATTAACAATAACCAAAAAAAAAATCTATCTTACTACCAGCTAGTCTGCTAATACTGATAGCAGAGCACTCAGTTTTTCAAAACCTTGATATTGCTTTTTCCATCATCTCTAATCATTCTTGTAAATTTGACAGTAAATTTCCCATATTTTGTTGCTTAGCTGATCAACAACATTTTCTACATTTAAAAAAAAAAAAAAAAGTGCAAGCTAAATGGAAGAAACTGATCTATAACTCTCAATCAACTAAGGAAATAGGCCTGTGTCTAATAATATTCAGATTAATAAAATAACAAAGACAATAACAAAACAGGAAAATTAAAAAATTTACAGTGTTCAAAACCTAAGCTTTCCAAAATTAGCTAAGGTGTCTGGTGCTATGAGGGAAATTCATATTCTGGAATGCTAGAAACTGTCCATAGAATTATAACTGCATTACTGACTAATGTAAAATGAATGGTCAACTCAGAGGAACTGTTGGAGTTCTGACATCTCCAAACAACTCTGTCTACTCTTATGTGGTCTCCTGGCCCGATGTAGTGTATTTTTTTGCATTTAACACTTTATCCAAACTCCTCTGCAGCCTTCCAAATGCACACGGTACTGAGATTATTTTATGAGAAGTTTACTTTAGGTTTCCCTATGCACAGCTTGTCTGCCAGCAGGGTAGCTACTTTGTGAGTTGAATTTTGAGTGAATTGAATTGTGAGTTACTGTCACAGTAGCCAGAAAGCTTTGTGAGGTTAAACTCCTAATGGATGGCACTAGCATTTTGGCCAGTGTGAAATGGACACATTCTTTAAAAGGAGACGAGAAACATCTAAGGATTTGCAATATCAGAACTAAAACAAGAGGGAAAATCTTTAAAATTTAAAAATTCAGGTGTTTTTTATAAAACAATAAAATTGAAAGATTTGAAACTAATCTCTTTTTCTACTCACTGTGTCCCTGCAAATCCTTTAGGCTACATCTTTAAGTTCAGTACCATTTAGCACCTTCTTCTGCTTCCTAAGGGAAAGCTTTTCACTTTGTCATCTTTGCCCATCTGACCTTTTCCTTCTTAATGAGTTTTCAGTCCTTATGTGTGAAGAGGCCCCTCTTTCTTCTATACTATTTTCTCCTTACCTGTCCCATGTTACATTCCACAGAGTTCTGTAACTGAGCTTATGCAATTACTTGTGAGGAAGAAGCAATCTATAGATCTTTCTAAGGGCTTCAGCTGATACAGCCTTACAGGCAAAGTGCATGGACTCCATCAACAAAGAGCCTTTTACCAAAATGTAACATCCAGAAGTTGTATATCAACAATTAAAATATCCAGCACAGATACGAACAACATAGACTGGCTGATATTCTTGGCTTACAAGTGTTTATTTGCACAGAATATTGGAGGGGGAAAAAAAAAAGGAATAAAATCATAGAATCATAAAATATACCTAGCTGGAAGGGACCCATCAGGATCATCAAGTCCAACTCCTGACCCTTCACAGGAGACCCCAAGAGTCACACCATGTGCCTGATAGCATTTTATAAGCATTTCTTGAACTCTGTCAGGCTTGGTGCTGGGATCACTTCCTCTGAGAAACCTGTGCTAGTGCCCAACACTCTCTGAGTGAAAAATGTGTTAACTAACCTAAACCTCTTCTGACTCAGTTCCAGGCCATTTTTTTGAGTCCTATCATTGGTCACAAGAGTGAAAATATTGGTATCTGCCTCTCTGTTTCCCCTTATGAGGAAGTTGAAGATGCAATGAGGTCTCCCCTCAGTCCCCTCTTCTCCAGCCTGAACAGACCAAGTGACCTCAGTTGCTCCTCGTATGGCTTCCCCTCAAGGCCCTTCACCATCTTTGTTGCCCTCCTTAGGACACTCTCTAATATCTTCCTTATATTGTGGTGCCCCAAGACTGCACACAATATTCAAGGCAAGGCTGCCCCAATGCAGAGTGGAGCAGGACAATCCCCTCCCTCAACGGGCTGGTGATGCTGTGCCTGATGTCCCCCAGGACACAGTTGACCATCCTGGCTGCCAGGGCACTGCTGACTCATATTCAACTTGCCATCAACCAGGAACCCCAAAGTCCCTTCCCACTGTGCTGTTCTACAGCCTCTCATTCCCCAGTCTGCACACACGATCAGAGGGGTCCCGTCCCAGGTACAGAATCAGATGCTTTCCCTTGTTCAGTTTCATGTGACTGGTAATTGCCCATCTCTCTAATTCATTGAGATCTCTCTGCAGTGTCTCTCTGCCTTTGAGGGAGTTGACAGCTCCTCCCAATTTGGTGTGATTGACAAATTTGGTTAGTATTGCTTCAACTCCTGAATCCAAGTTATTTATGATGATGTTGAAGAGAACTGGACTGAGGATGGAACCCTGCAGAATCCCACTAGTGATTGGACCCCATTCACTACAACTCTTTGTGCCCAGCCAGTTGCTCATCCATTGCATGACACATTTATCCAGCAGTGTGCTGGACATTTTGTCCAAAAGGTTCCTCTGAGAGACAGTATCCAAAGCTTTACTGAAATCCAAAAAGATTACAGAACCACAGAATCCACCAGGTTGGAAAAAACCTCAGGCACATCAAGACCAGCTTTTGACTTAATATCACCCTGTCAACCAGATTACATCTACTGGCTTTCCTAGATCAGGTAGCTGGGTTACCCTGTTGTAGAAGGAATAATCCAGTCAAGCAAGTCCAACCTCCAATGTCTTTCCCACCTATGGAATTCTCCAAAAATTACAATTTTTTTACTTCTGTTACAGTTAAGACACAAATGAGCTTGATTTTTTTCCTTTCTAATTGCTATAAATTGCAGATATTATAGCATAGAAAGAATTATACTAAACAGAAAATTCTAACCAGTTACACATTTCAGTGGCCAAACTGGAAAAAAAAAAAAAAAAAAGAAAAAATTTCAAAGGCTAATGTTATTAATAACAATTTTGACACTTTTGTAGAATTACATGATGAGTTGTCCCCATCCAGCATCACCCATATGGTGCCTCTTTGTCTTCCTAAGGAGAATGAAAGAGAGAAGTAAAGCAAAAACTGAAAAATCGTGGGTCAACACAGAGACAGTTTAGTAAGTGAAGGATAGATGTAAATAACAGGGATAGAAACAGGTCATGCAAAGGCAATCATGTGCCACCTCTCACAAGCAGATTATTGTCCAGCCAGCCTCCAAACAAGGCCATCTTGGAGAACAGTGCCACTGCTGCTTTACCTGCTTCTCATGGACATTTTTAAGTCATCTGTCCCATCTGTGTTCCCTAATAGTTAATTTCTTGCCCACTTCCAGCCTACTTGCTCTGGAACAGGACAAACCAGGGGAAAAAAAAAAAAAAAAGTAAAGGGAAAAAAGAGTAAATTGTAATGTCATGTTCTGTTCTAAGCATTGTTTAGCAATACCCAAAATACAGGTGTTTTATCCACACTTTTGGCCAGCAACCAAAAACACAACACCAAGTGGACTGCTATGAAGAAAGTTAACTCCATCCTAGCCAGAGCCAATACAAGTGACTTACTTCCCAATTAAAAGATAATCTAGTTTTGAGCATGAATTCATGGTTTCTCCTTTTTTCTACTACTACAAGCAAATTTGAACCACAAAAGATAATGGCAAACACCAATTTTTGCCATATAGGAAGAATGGTTGGTTGGATTGAAGAAAGTGCTATTCACAATACCACCATGAAAACAGATCAGTTGCTAATTGAACTAGGAAGTATACAGTGTTCTCCAAATTCTCTCAGTTTTTTTATCAGCAACAGAAGAAGATATGCATTGTGCCCACGTTTTTGGGTTTGGCAGAGAGAAGTAAAGATAAAAGGACTAGAGGCAGATCACCAGATGTTTACCTAGTGTTCATAACCATTTCAACAACAGCAATTGCACTCATTGAGAGATACAAAATTTGTGGGATATTTTTGAATTCAGAAACTATATCACAGGAAACTGCAGACACTGTGTAAATTGAAAAAAAAAAAAAACAACAACAACAACAAAAAAAAAAACCCCAACAAACTAAAAAAAACTCAGAGAGCTGTTAGGCAGAGATTTATTTCTTGGTCTTCCTTGATATAAAACCAAAAATAGTGGTCTACAATATGGAATAACTTTTTTTTTTGTCATTTTGTGTCTGCTTTCAATACTATGTTCACTCCCAACCTCCTGCCCATACTCTCACTGTTGCTCACAGCTGCAGCAGGATGAGAAGCAGAGAATACCTTCATGCCATACGGGCAAAGTCCAACAATAACCACAACCTTGGTGTGTTATCATCAGTGTTTTAGTCACAAATCTTCTGCTGGGAAGAAAATTAGCTACATCCCAGTAACACTCAGTAACACCTAGTTAATCATCTTGAAGTTTGTTTTGAATGTAGATAAAGGGAAATTTCATTTATTTTTAAGAATGCATGGACTTGTATTCTGAGCTACCTATCAAAATACTTGTCTGTAATCAGTTGATGTCATTAAAACTTTTTCCCTAATATTACCTGATAAGCACAAAGTTTGGGGAGCCTTGCAAATCTATTTGGGGATTACAGAATGTTTTGACATGCTCTAGAGAGAGAAGATAAGCCATCCATTTAGATAATTTTGTCCATTAAGCTGTTTATATCATCTTGGGTTTTTCCAGCACTGAGCATAAGTACTGCCATATAAGCTAGGTTTCAATATACAGTTTCATTATACAATTAAATATGTAGCGTTGTATATATGGTTATATGTATTTTACATAGAGGTTAATTATACTTATACTTTTTAAAAGATTTTAAATTGTAAAAAAAATAAAATAGCTATTTCATTAAATACAAGGTCAAGTTATTGCTGTGTTTGTTTATACTAGGACATATTCCATTAACTTTTTTGGGTGATGATTGATCTGTATGCTCTCTTTTCTGACTTGATTGCCAGATGGTTAGCTTTATTAGGACTGACCTGTAAGCCATAGGACAAACCTGTCTCACTCTTAAAATAAAATCAGTTATATATATATATATAGTTTGATCAGCAAGGCACAGCTTTAACCATTAGACTCATGGATATTTGTAGCATGTGAATGTCTAGCTTGTTAGTTATAAAGGTTTTCTTCCCACTCTTTCTACTACTGTAAAAGATAACACTTTTTTTTTTCCAAATTGTCAGAGGTAATAATGAAAATTTTACTGAATATAAATGGAAATAAGATTCTTTCATAAAACAGGTGCTTTGAACAGTACACTGTTTACAGCACAACACTTATTATCACTACTTTTTACAAAGTTTCCCTGCACAGATGTACCTGTGCATAACAGAAATATAATGACCAAACAGTGTGAAAACTTATAAGTAGGACCATGCAGTTTCTCAAGAAAATAAATCTAAAAGGTGTTTATTTAAATCAAGAAAATTGTTATCATTTATGTTGATTCAGTTGATGGCTCTGATATTTAATGTAAGCAGGATCAGACAGATTTGAAAATGCAGCCTTTAGAATTCATGCTAATTTAATTTTCCACAGAACACAGTCTCAGAAGATATTGAAGATGGGAGCTAAGTGTATAACTTTCTTTGTGGACTTCTTATGGATTTAGAATTCTGAGAATACAGAATATATCCTCACCTGTGATAACTCAATCTACAAATTAATTAATAACTGGACTGGATCATCCCTGAATTGATGTAATATTTCTCAGGACTCTATTCTATCCTTATATTAACATTTTGGAAGATTTTCTTCAGCAAGAGCAAAACTGCTCCTTAACACAAGACAGGTAGGGAGCGCCCATGAGGTGGCCAGGCAGGACTTAGCAACCAGGACCCATCCGACTCCCTCATCCAGGACATTCATGCGTCATCAGGGCAGTCCAAGCACTAGTCATCAGGCACTTCCTGGGGCCATGCCAGGTTAAAGCTAGGCCAGGTTGTGAGCCTGTGGGTGGGCTTGGTTTAGGGGGTCCTTGACAAGGCAGACCAGGTGGTATGGAGACCAGCCCTGATGCAGGCATTACTGATGGCCCCATAGGGCTGTCATGGGATCCTGGACCATGGGCAGAGCAAAGGGAGCCCTGGGGATGGACAGGGACAGCCAGACCTGGTAGATCCTGAGATCACCATGTGTGTAGACAGGACATGGACACAATGAAGGTAATTGTGAGAAGGTGGAATGCCTTGTATGACTGTGGTGCTATGATTAATGGATATGGGGTCTTTAGATAGAACAGGCATGGAAGAAGACAGGCAGGTTGCCCTTTATATGAAGAAGTAGTTCAAATGTTTGTAGTTTTGCTGTAAAAAGTTCATCAGACAGATCAGGAGGTAACTCAGGATCAGAAGTGAGGGTATCAGTGGGACAGGGGTTTGTTACAGTGTCCAATCAGTGTTAAGAAACAAACAAAGACTTCAAAACTTCAAAAAAGTCTCCAGACAACAGTTCCTGCCTCTTACAGGAGCATTACAATCTTTCTGATATCTGAAGGATTCACACAATGGGACATAAGAAAACCAGGGAGTTTTTGAGGATGTCTGGGACAATTTATGAACATATATGCTGGACAGGCCTTTTCTGGCATCTGAAAATCATGGACAAGGAAATACTCTTTGGAGATGTGATAATCAGTCATAGTCTTGGCTGTAGCAACCGTGAAACAGTAAAGTTCTAAATCTCAAGTTCAGTGAGGAAGGCAAGTAGGACAGCACACAGACCTTGGACATCAGGAGAGTAAACTTTGGCTTCTTTAGAGAGCTGTCAGATGGTGTCCTTTGAGACATGGCTTTCAGAGACAGAGGAGCTCTATGTAGCTTGCAGATTTTTATGACTCTGACCACAAGAATCCCATTCCAATAGTCCATCCCAATACTCTGGAAAATATGTAGTCATATTAAGAGGCTTACTTGGCAAACAGGAATTTCATGGTTAATCTCCAGTGCAATAAGTATGTACCCAGGAGGTGGACAAAGGACACAAAGGATGAATATAGAAACTTTACCAAATTATGAAAAGATGATGCTAGAAAAGCCAAAGTTCACTTAGAACTGAAACTGTCAAGGGTGATCAAGAGCAACAACAGAAAAAACTTCTACTGCTACATTAGCAGAGAAAAAAAATCATCAAGGAAAATGTTCTTCCACTGCATTATAATGCTATCAGAGAAGAATTTAATGTTGAATATACAAAAGAGTATATAAGAGCATTTCAAACTGTCTATAAAACCATAAACATCATCACAATGGTTCATGTTTTGCTTAAATTCAGCTTCCACAAATTCATATCTACAAAAGATACTGAATTCTGCTGAAAGGGGTGGGTGTTTTGGTGACAGTAGACATAGATAAAGTTGCAGTACTTGATGCCTTGTTTGTGTTGGCCTTTGCCAACAAGATCAGGGTCTTTCTGCACAGAGACAGGGCTCAAAGAATTCAGTACAAGCTGTTGGCAGAAGAGGATTGATTCTGGGTTCACCTGAGGAATTCTGAACCACAGAAGTCCATGTCTCCAGACAGGCTACATGCAAGGATGCTGACAGAGCTGTCATTGTGAACATGTAAGGGAAGCAAAAAAAGGACTGAGAAGGGATTCATGTTTTTGTTAACAGATAGGTATTTTTCTCAGTCATGCAAAACCACTGTGTCTTGTATAGAATATAAGGAAAAAGTAACTGAACATTTTGGCAAAGCTCTATGAGCTTTAAATAGCCCTTGAAATTACCGATCATCAAGATTTTGACATGGTTTGTGAAATTAAGAGATAATTCTGTAGTTCATTTTTTGTTAGCTATTTCAGCTGCTTTATAAAAAAGATATTTTTTCTTTAAACCCATTGTTGGTTCTTCAAATTAAGGCCAAGTCAGAAGTAGCAATCTGACTTCAAAAGATTTCTAAAATTTGTTACAGAATACACTTAGCATGGAAGAAAAGGAAAACAGAATAATAGTTTAGTCATCAGTTTATATCAATTACTTTACATAAAGTACAGTTTAGAGTTAAGAGCAGGTCCAATATCTCTACACACATGAATTACAGCTAAGACTGAATTACAGTTCTAAGACTGAATAGAAGACATTGAAATAGAATACCAGTTTTCTTTTTGGTGCTGGATGTATGTATCTATCATAGAAGAATACATTGAAGTGAGGTGAAGGTGATCCAGTGAAAGAAACAGCATTAAAAAATATTGGTAATTGCTAATTGACTTTGGCTCCAAAATCTCTATGTATCCCATGGTAGCATTATAGTTGTTTGTCTACAATTTCACTTTTTCTTAGTCTTCCCATTAGGCAATAAAAATGCCCTAGTTTTATGTTACACAATGAGATTAGACCTTAATAAAACCTATGAAGATTCTTTATTAAAATAGTGTTAAGGTTGTAGCCCAGTAAATATGATTTTACTATCATTATCATTAAAAAGCCAAAGGGTACTAGCCTGAATGTTCAGAGTCTCGGGACTTGTCTGGACTTGATTTAATTTAAACCAGTTTAAGTAGGATTTTTTAAATTATTTGATGGTTAATTATGATTTAATGTGTTCTGACTTCACAACTGTGAATAAAGCTAATGACACACCACAGCTGTCACTATTTAACAAGCAGCAGCCTGTTGTTACAGGGTACCATAGCCCAGGATATCAGCAGGCATCCCTGTGGGGGTGGGGACAGGTTGAGGTCAGGACAGGGCAGCAGCCTGTGGAAGGTGGTTGGACTCAGGCCTGGTGAAGAGAACCAAGGTCAGAGAGCCCCAGAATAGCTGGACAGGGCCATGGGCATGAGGCCAGGCTGAGTGTCAACTAGGAAAGTAGTCCAGCAGGGGAAATAGGGACAGAGATGTGGCTGTGAGGGATCTGGGCCAGGTCCAGGGATCTTTTGATGGGGATTTGAAGGCAGACGAACCCTCAACAGTGATGGTTGTCCTGGTTTTGGCTGAGATAGACGTAATTTCCTCCCTAGTAGCTTGTTCAGTGCTGTGTTTTGGATTTAGAATAATGTTGGTAATACACTGATGTTTTAGGTGTTTCTGAGTAATGCTCACCCTAAATCAAGAACTTTTCCATTTTCCACACTCTGCAAGTGAGCAGGTGCACAAGAAGCCAGGAGGGAGCACAACCAGGACAGCTGACCTGAACTGGTCAGAGATATTCTATACTACATAATGCCATGCTCTGTATATGAAGTGGTGGGAATTTAGGCAGGGGACAGTTTGCTGCTTTGGAACAGACATGGTATCAGTCAGCAGGTGGTAAGCAATTATATTGTGCATCAGTTCTCATGGGTATTAGTTTTCTCTTCTTTTCATTCATGTTATATTATATTGTATTATATTATTTTATTAATTTTTATTTATAAAACTGTTATCTCAACCCATGAAGTTTACTATTGTTTTTCTCCTTGATTCTTTTCCACAGTGAGGGTGAAGGGGGGGACATGAGCAGGGAAGTGGAAGTGAGGAGCTGTGTGGTACTTAGTTGCTGGCTGGAGCTAAAACCATGACAGATGGTCAAGGCAAACAGACATTGCTGGGGAATTCTAGACCTTGAGACAACCAGAGAGGAAGAAACAGACTGCCACAAGAAAACACTGAAAAACAGTCACAAAGAGATGCGGGACTTGGGAAATAGTTACTGTGCTCTACCCACATTGTTGACAACTTCCTAGCAAAGAGGGTGCAATGGGGGTGATTGATGGTAGGGCTCTAGCACCCTTCGCTCAGTGGAAATCATCACTGCTGACCTGAAGACCCACAGACCATCCCAGAGAAGGAGCATAACCTTGTGGCAGGGGGGCACTACAGTTTAACCATTTTTAGTGTGTTATTTTTACAGAGTTTTTGTGTAAAACTTTGTAGTATTAGTGTTATTGTAACTGGACTAACGGTCACTCTTTGCTGTGTTTTAATTTGGTAATTCAGAATTTAATTAGGCAAACAGTACTTCTCTAGTTCTAACTGTTTTCTTCATGCATAGTTTTGAGTGTAACAATATGGGTAATGTACAACAGTAGCTACTTAATATCAGAAAGAAAATAACATTTTTGTTCATTAAAACAACAGCTATTCTAAAATATATCAATCAATTAAATAAATGAAGGAAAGGAACTGAAAAAGTTGTATTACCTCTTTCAGAAATTGTATTGCAATTAATCAGTTTTAACTATTGTAGTTACTCCAGAATAACCCTACAGCATTAACAGAAGCACCAAAGATGTAGCAAACAAAATCTTTGAGGGTGTAGAATTTATCATAAACTGTTACAAAATCTGTAACCCACTTAGAAATTTCCTTTTCTCAACCATCTTGTATTTTAAGCAAAGGTTTTAATTTACACTTCAGTATTTATACTAGAAATATGTTCCATTTTTCTTTCCTAAATCATATATCATAATTTAATGTTTGCAACATGACCTCCACAAATTTTTTAGTATATAGTGGCAATGAGTTCTGCAATGGTTATAATTCTGAACAAATAGTTTTTATGTTCAGAGTTCTACAGAAGGAAATTGCCATGTAAGAGCAACACTGGGTGTTGTAACCTGCCATCTGCCTTAGAATTGTGCAAGTAGAAAATTATCATGAAGAATGATTTGAAGATAAAAAGATCAACCTTCCCTCTGACATGTTGGTTTTCTCTTAACTGAAAAAAAACATCATGCAGAGCAAAGTAAATGAAGCACATTAAATGTTTGACTATAAAATAGATGGACATAGGGCATCACATTTTTTTACTGAAATATGACTACATGCCACACTGAATGGTTATTTGATATATCATGAGATAAGCTATTTGTATTAGACAGTACTGGGCTTGGCAATGAAGAAGATGGCACATTCAAGTTATGTTTGTACATCTCTCCTTGAGTAATGATGAGAAAGCAACCATGACATTTCCTTCCATATCAAACAAGCAGTCCCTGGTAATGTCTAAAAATTTTAACATGACACTATCTTAAAATCTTTTAAAACGTTTGCTTTTTTGGGGACAATTTTGGTTTTCTTTCTGATTTGATTTTTTTTTTTCCTTGCATTATATCTTGTCAAACATCTCCCATTTGAAAATTTATCTTTCACTATTGTTAGCCTTGTATACCTCAGAATTATCAAACTGTTCGTATTGTGAAATGCAGTAGACATGACCTCCACTGTTGTGAACAGACCATTCTAAATGCATGTAATCCTGGCAAAAATAATACAGTTTGAAATCCTCCTAACACAAAAGGCCTATTGAAACTTAGGTCCAATTCTTTGTTGTTGTTGTTGTTTTGTTGGCTTTATGGTGTATTTTAAGATTGATTGTTGAATTCTACCTTGCAGAACATTTGCAGAATTAAATCTCTATTTGCTAATGAATGTTTAGATGTATCTATACTTAAGAAACTGGAGATTTAATGTGATTGTGTTAAAGACAGAAAACCAGAACATTTTCAAATTTCAAAACAACTGTTTTGAAACTGGATTCATTAACAATACACGTTCCAAGTGCTTAGTTCTTAATCACTATTAAACCTTGCCATTACATATGCAAACAATTAGTCCTTAAGAAACATATACTAACTTTTACTATGAGTATACAACACCATGGAACTGATGTTATCTTAGCACTGATGGTTACTAATCACAGGGATTAAGGTTGTAAGGCTTGAGAGCTCAGAAACAAGGGGATGAAGAAGTAAAGAGGGCCTCCCGTCCTCATCATTCTCTATCTTTCCTCTCCCCTGCTGTTTCATTTTTTCACTGCCAGTACACAAAAGACACACAGGTGGTCTCATTTGTTGTTCATATTCTATTTCGTGGGGCAAAATCTGTTCTGGTTTTGCTAGACACTCTTTGAGTCTGCTCTGCAGGATCATTTGGCATTTGCCAGACATATTTGCTCCTTATTTATATCTTACTGCTGTTACTTTTTATTACTTGAACTCTTGTACATTATTTTATATTCATGGTGGGGATTTCTTTCTCTCTGATGTGAATAATGTCTCTGAGGTTGTTAATATTTGTTTGTTTTGGTCTGCTTAGGCTGACTTTTGGATATTCTTTTAATACTGCTTAAATGCTTTTCCTTTTCATCTGTTCCCCGTTATTCCATCTAATTGTGTAGATAGTTGCAATTACAATATTCTATTATTTAGAGAGCTGAGGCCACTTCTGAGAGGCTGTGCAGGTTTGGTCTTTTTTTTTTTTTTTTAATTTTTTCCAATTATACCCTTAATTAAAAACTACAAATGTGACTGCCCATATATTTAGATCATCACAGTTCTAAAAAGTACTAATACTGTGTTAACGTCTCTTTCCTAAGATTTGTTTTTATACAAGTAGTTGATTAACAATTAAGGAAACTAAGTTATCTGTACAGGAAAGAGATCTTACAAATGCTTGGCTAGGGGAAAAATGTTTTTCTTGTATTTTCTTAGACATCAAACCCAATCACCCTTCAGAACCTATGTAGTTGTCAGCTGAAAAGACTATTGTACATTGAGTTAATGATGCATGTAATGGATAATCTGGGTCTTTGTTTCTGTATGATGGATACCATGTGACTACTATTTAATCTAGGTGTATCTAATTTAATAAATGCAGGCATAGTTATTGCACAATTACTCAATGTACATAGAGAGAAATATGTATTTAATCATAAATACATAGATTATTGGATTGTCTGCTTGAAATCTTGTATAAGATTTCTCAGGAACTAACTTTCTTAATGACATAACATTAAAGTGTATTGTCCAAGGGACCCCTCAAAGCTGAGTCCTGTTTTTTGTTGTTACAGATTATTCTGAATTGGAGGAGGACCCAAAGCTGGCTAACCTGGATAAGGTGGACAGACCTATACACCTTTTGCGTAGTAGTGTATCATCTTGTCAGCTTCATCATCCCAAGGGATATAAGACTTTATAATTTTTCTATGATGATTTTTGCCTATTAATAAAATAGTTGTCTACCTTATAAGTGTTTGTGTCTATCTTCTTGGAATCAAAAAGGAACAGGCACCTTTCCAGTACAAAAGAGCTTACACTGCAGGGAACCAAGCAGAATTAAGTTCAATATTCACAGTTACATGTGAATGTTCAATAATCAGATAACATTAACAGAAATAAAAAGAACACTGTATTTTTTAAACACAGCCCAAATTCTTTAAGTGACCAAAGAAGGTTTGATTTCTCAGACACTCTGAGTATCCTTTGTAAATACTTACAGGTGTTGAACAATGACTGAAGATCCTGCCTTGCTGAAGCATGTGGAGACCTTGTCTTCTGCCCCAGCTGACATGATGCAAGATTACAGGAATCTATAATCATTATCTTGCTTAAGTATACAGCAGAAGTGAAGTAACTGGAAATGTGATGAGGAAAAGAAAAAAAAAAGCCAGAGATAAATATTTTTACAGAATAAAAATATAAAGAAGTAAAGATCACCTAGAGATGCCATGGAAAAGATATGGAAAGGTTTTAATGGCCTGCAACCTCTCCTTCTATGGAAATACTCTAAATATAGCTCCAGTTTCTATTACTATAGTAGAAATACTTTTAAGACAATCTTTACTCAAGTATGATTTCATAAAGTATATTAAAAAAAGATTCTTTATGGTTGAACTACTTGATCTTAAACCAAATTACTATCCAGGCCACTGTCAAACCTCAACATTTCTTTCACAGAACCATTCCCATTAATCATCCAATTTTAAACTCAAGCACTGTAAGAAACAGGTATACCTTGTATCATGGGTTTCTGCACTGTCAGTTGTCCTGGAGCACAGTTTAAGAAGCACTAACCCAAACCCTTGTGAATGCATTATCTATGTATGTAACTTTAGACTAGACCATAAAAGATAGAGGTTTCAAATCAGCTTTAATGTTATCTAAGAATTAAAGTGTGTTCAGTAGAATTAACATAAGATATTGTACCTTTTCAGATGGTTTCAGATGCTTGATTTTGGTTTTTGTTTGGTTGGTTTTCCAACAAAACAGCCAATTAAAATGCACTCATCATATACTACTGAACTTTAACAAAACTGAAATTATTTTTAAAACTTTTTTGAATTTTTGTGAATAAAAATTAATTCTATAATTCCTCTGTTTCTGTCTGAAGCTGAGACATCTTGGAAATTGTTTATGGTATTTTGAAATTATTTTTATTCATATAAAATGAAAAGCATATTAGGAAACTGAGGAAAATTCATTTTGCTAGTGTAAAATGCCACTGAATAGTTTTGTAATATATTGCCATAACAGCAAACCAAAATGCTTTGTTCATTAAGTAAAAGGTGTTTGATATGTGATGACAGATAGCAGAAAGAGCACGTGTAGTGTATAAAGATCTCATTCATTCAAAAAATTACCAAGATAATACAAAAAAGTGTAATTTAACCAATATAATAAAGATGATAATAGAGATTGACATACAGTATACATAAACCTCTAGTAAGCAACAATCAAAAACCCTTTGTCTAAACCTTGATAGCTACTGATGCATGTGAAAGGAAAGAATGTCTTCTTTCACAGAAGGTTTAAGATGCTTTTGCCAAGTTAATTGATTTTATTTACTTGTTGCCTCATCTTTCATTTTAATTTTTTGAAAAAAATGCACTCATGCCTTTAACATCACAGAGAAATAATTTTTCCAGTAGTAATCTTAATTTATGTTAACTTTGCAGTAATAACTGAAAACTTCTATTTTTTTAATAGCAGTTCCTCATATTACCTGCTCAAGAACAGTCATAAGAAGATGGGAAGAAAAGCTGCTTTTCCTATCTTTAGTTTTATCGAGGCCAATTTCAGAAATCTGAAAGAAAAAGTGATTGTTTCATTGACACTCAAAAATTTATCTGTCTCCTGATCTTTACTCATCATTTGCCTCAAGTTTTAAATCAATCAGGTGCAAAGATGGATTTCCATATTTTTTACAGTAAAGGCAGAATTACCAATAGTTTATTTTCAAGACACTGTCAGTTTTCATAGTATCACTCAGTACAGCAGACTACTGGACTTTCAAAAGAACAAACAAGAGTTTTCCAAACTTTGGGACTTACATTCATTTAACTGTAAAGTTAGTCTCCCAGAAGCCCTCTGTAGCCAACAGAAAAAAAGTACTATTTCCATCAAATGATTCTTTCTGTCAGAAGACAGATATCAGAAATAAGGTTAGAGACTATTATAGTGGACATTTTCTTTATATGTGGGAATTCTTGTTCAAGCAAGATTGTGATGGAAATTACCTCTACATAAATACATTTTCTGCTCACAATTTTGTATATACTCTCTATTCATCCTTGTTAATATATGGCCTGCCACATTCATAACCACTTGAAATACAGAAGAATCAGCAATAGATGTGAGCTCTTCATGCTTATATGAATTTCTCCATGTGTCTACAATCTTTTCACTTTATAGTGAGCACTAATTTATCTTTAACTGTTAAATCGTAATCAAGCCTGTTTCTCACTCTATCCTTTTAAGCACAATTCTCTGTTCTGCTAACTACTTAAGAAACAGAGGAATGCTAAATGTGTTCTAAGATTCAGATTCACAAACTGCTTCAAGAAAGCTAAGTTGCAATATCAGCTTAGTGTATTTCACTGCAAATGTGAGGGAAATAAATATATTTAAAACTCACTTATAAACTTCTTCCCAAAGGATTCTTTTGGGAGAAATAAGAAACACTGCTAAAATGTTGTGTTTTTTTTTTTTTTTAACATTTC
>VXBX01005682.1:0-10921 GCA_013400415.1 Scytalopus superciliaris
TAGGTTTTGCTCTGCTTCACTGGCTTTGGGGTTTTCTCGAGCAGGATTTTTTTGGGGGAGAAGAAGGAGTGTATCTAGAATAGGATGGGTGTCAGGCAGAATCGTTATGGTTAGAACTGATATGTGAAGGTTTGAACTGATGTAGAGAAGGAAGGTGGATAGACCCTGTGCATTCTGTGTAATTCAGGCATTGTGAGCGGAAGTGGAATCCATGAGCTCCTTTTGTTCTGATGCTTTATTCTCTGGGAGATACAGAGGGACTCGTTGGTCTCTGAGATACTAAATGCACGGGGAAGAGCATTTGGTGCAATTGTGAGTTTCACAGGTTCGGGGCATTGTCAGCGAAAGCTTTCTGTGACAACGAACTGCAATCTTAAACTGTTCCCTTTAACATTTCACTGTGCGAACATGAGAGGCTTTGACGGGCTCTATAATTCAGTGGGAGAGAGAGAAGTAGCCATTTCTTCCGTACAATTTCCAGGTTGCGAAGGTGAATTGCAGCACTTTTGTTTTGCTTTAAGCTCTTTGTATGGGAGCAGCTGCTACACATTTGAGGTGGACCTGGGAGAACGAAAGACTAGCACGGTACCAAGAGCCTGGGGGAAAGTGCGTATCTACAAGGTTCAAATGCAGCTCAGGGAGGGCGTCACTTGCATTATTTAGCAATCAAGACCATTCTCTGCTGACACTGTTCCTGAACTAGTTTTTCATGGGACTTGGCGAATTTCATTCTTGTGCTCTGATTGTGAAATTACCTGGTTGTATTGAGAGCTAAGAAAGATGCTGCACTGGCAGCTGAAAAGCTGATGGGAGAAGATGCTATTCAGCAACTCTTTCTGTGCTGGAGCAAGAGCACGTTTTTTCTCCATTCTGTTGTCAGTTAAGGGTTTTAAACAGAAAGTGAAGTGCCTATGGAAGTTTAGACTCAGCGGAGTGTTTTGTCCTCTCCTTTCATTCTCAGAGAGAGAGGATTAGAATCTGTTTTCTCAGACAAAAGTTCCAATTAGAAAAAAGACAGTTCAGGGCAGCCCCCCACTTTCCCTGCTGCCTTAAACTGCCTTTAACTGCCTTAAACAACACACCTTTGTGTTATATGCTCCTTTTTCAACTATTTGCATCTTTACAGCTTTCCTCTGGCTGAGCCCAATTCCATCATTTTCATCTGAAAGTAAACGGACAAGAGAAAAGTCAAGTGGTTACACAGTAACTTCCAAAAATGCCATCACAGCTGTGCACAGCGGGACTAGAGCCATTCCTTTCAAATGATATGCGCTCTCACTTTAACTTGAGCTTGCCGAGATCCTGAACTGTCTAGATNTAACTTGGGCTTGCCGAGATCCTGAACTGTCTAGATTAAAGCACAGATACTTGTCACAAAATGAGACCTCTGAGCAAAGTGTCGTTCTCCTCTCCTTTAACTTTCGTCTCCATTGAAAAGCAGCATATCCCCTGGGAGTTTTAGGCATTGCGTTGCTCACCTGCAAGTACCGCATTCTTTCCGTCTTGCAGAGCCCGGCTTCATAACTTCCTACGTCCTCTAATTGCTCCCATGTCAAATGGACTGGAACTAAAAGTCGGTTGTGGCCTTCCCTTTCCCCTGGGCAGCTTATTCACAGCACGACACGCACAGTTCTGTAGGTCCTGTTATGAGGCCCCTCACACACCTGCGGTCTCATTGACTCCAGTTACAAAACAAAACATTCCGCAGCTTGGTCCACTGAAAGAGTTCCAGCAGAAAAAGCCAGTGCTGGAATTGCAGGCCTAGAATTTGCACAGCCAACAAGGACACGATTCGTCTTCTTTCCCAAGATCCCATCCTTTCAGTCTCCAAGACTGACCCCTTACAACCGACTGGCCCCTTACAGCCAACTGCTCCCACGATCCCCATGGCAGCACAGAACTTGGCTTTTACCGGAGCGCTTTTGAGGCTCCAAAACCACCACAAGATGGCACTGTGGACTTGCAAAAGAACTCTGGGTCCCACAATGACAGCAGCTAAAGCAGCCAAAGCGCAGGTCCAATTCGGAAATGTCAGTACCCTCAAAAGAAACTATATCATTACAGAAGGTTGAGCTGGTGCCAGCACAAAGAACTCTTGGCTTTAACAGGGGCGCTTTCGCCTCTCCTAAAATCACCACATGATGGCGCTGTGGACTTGCCAAAGAACTCAGGGTCCC
This sequence comes from Scytalopus superciliaris, assembly GCA_013400415.1. Classification (NCBI taxonomy): domain Eukaryota; kingdom Metazoa; phylum Chordata; class Aves; order Passeriformes; family Rhinocryptidae; genus Scytalopus; species Scytalopus superciliaris. The sequence goes on from VXBX01005682.1 coordinate 2,178, forward strand.
ACTATGACACCAGCTAAACTAGCCCACAGTGCAGACCCAACTTGGAAACTACCCTCAAAGGAAATTGTGTCAGAGGATAGAAGGTTGGTCGTGCGGGCCCTTGCCATTCTTGTGGAATCTTTTATTTGCACTGCACTTGAGAGTCAACTCCTTTCCGAGTATATGTACTTACATATTTTGTCATTCTTGCTGAATCCAGCTACATAATTGAAAACCTCTGGAAAAACAGAGCTCACAAACAGTCCGGGTGAGAGATCTTTAGCTGGCTCCATCTTCATCTGCACGCATTGACCTGCAACACATACCCTTGTATTTGCACTTCCCTTCTCAACTCTCTTGTACCATGATAACCCTTTAGTCTCCCAAAGTTAAAATGTAGAAGTGAACTGCCCCACTAGCTGCTCAAACACTATAAGAACACGGACAAAAAGCTCAGCAGTTTGGTTTCTGCAATACCACTCTACCTGTTCAGCATCTCTAACTGATAGCTGTCTATACTAGGAAGAGAACTCCAACTCTCCAGAACACTTTCTAAACCATAAGATACAAGGATACAACATGGATTTTTCTTTCCAGAGAGGGATAATGACCCCGTCTCAGCTGAAATGTTGTCCCCATATTCAAAAAGAAAATATCCCAGCTTTGTTCCCATGCAGAAGAGCCAGACCACTTAACTGGGAATTTCCTAACCCTACACCAGGCACAGGAACATCTGCACACTCAGACTGGGGATACATGCTTAGTTTGTCCATCATGAGCTGACTGAGCAAAAGGTCAAAAGACAACCTGACAAATTGAATACTCACACAGAAAAGGAGCCTGATTTAAAAACTTGCTGTCCTTTTCATACCTTGTGCTCCTGATTCTTTGCAGAACAAGCCTCAGGACGCTTTTCAGAAGCTTAGCTTCAAAATTTGGATACAAAATTGGTCATTGCAATTGTCTGGGGTTATCTCCCTGTGACCTTTGCAAGGTCTGATGACCTGATTCGGGAACAGCACGGCAGCCAACCCCAGACTGCTCGGTCCATTAGCTCACAGACATCAATGTGATGGACGGCAAATGGCGTTTATTGGCTCGTGACACAACATTATATAGTGCAGGTTCACAGCGTCACTTCCGTCTACTTACTTCACAAACTTATTACAATTGGCTCTTTAGAAAGAGACCCTATCTTTCCGTAACAGCGCGATATCTTCCGTCCGCCCAGTCCTAACTACTACAACATCTCCCACACATACTGGGCCAGGAAGGAAAGCTGCTCCTGGCTCCTGCCACCTATCATTTGCATCTGAAGCACTGGGCTTACCTGCTATCCCATGTAAAGGCACTGGGACACACTTTCGGGAGCCCAGAACCAAACATCGGCTAGCACGTCCAATAATGCATGCATCCAAGAATTGCTCCTGCATAAAACAGAGCTGGGAGAGAATTGTCTTGCTGCAAGTTTGCCTCTCCATGGTACCAAAAGAGTGGGATTGTGTCTGTTAGTACCCAAGAGATGGCATTCTAATTCACTTCCTGAACACCTCCCTAGAAATGTGGTGCCAGTTAACAAACCTTGTATGTGCCTTGGGTTATCTTCACCAGAAGTGGAACAGATAGCTGTCTTTATGTCCTTATGCTCTGGACTTGAATCACTGGGCCCAGCTGTTTTCTCCACATCTCTCTTCATTACTGCTACAGGGAGGGTTTGGCAGCACATGAGAACTGAAACTCAAACACTGTTGTGAGTGTAACTTAAGCAGTCTTTTATTACAAAAGGTGACCAAGTAAGATGGAAACCCCGAGCAAGGGAGAGAGAGAGGGAGAGCAAGGAAGAGAGAAAGAAACCCCAATGCCCCATGTAAGGACCCATCCAGGTGTTACTTACACAGACTTGTCTTACCAACTTGAGAATGCCCAATGCCCCCAAGGCAGAGGCAGTATCCTCAGAGGCCTGCCCNCTTGTCTTGCAAATGTAATCCTTTTTTTCTTTGCTTCCCATGCCTTTGCTTTGCCTTGCACTGATTATTCTTCCCTTTCCTTGCACTGTCTTCCAAAACCCATCCTACACCTTGACTTTCCTTCCCCTCTTTCTTTCCCTTTATCTTCCTATGCTTCAATTGGCTTGCAGCAGTTTTTGAAATCATCCTCCCCCTCTTCTCTCCTACCTCTATTTCCCCTGGGATATCTTGCTTTACCTATGCCTGTCATTGCCTACACCTCTCTTACCTTACATTGCCTTGCATACTCATCCCCTGCTTTGACTTGCCTACCCCTCTTTATTCTTGCCTTGCTTACCCACTACTGGACTTGCCTTCCTCTGCCATGCCTTACCTTGTCTTGCCTACAACTTCTTGGCCTTCTTTTGCCTACCCCTCCTTTTCCTTTCACTGCCTTACCTACCCACCCCCCACTTTAATTATCAGCAGCCCTTTCTTGCCTGGCCTTGCCTTCCCTGCTCCTCCTTTGCCATGCAAGGTAAGGGAGGGCCAAACAAGGATAGGAGTAGTAGATGTGTGTGTGTGGCTAGCCGTCGCGAACGACGATGCTTTTTATGCCTGCGCGAATGGATTTATTCCGTGGAGCTCAGCGTGCGCGGAACTGGCCCCACCCCCTTTAGCCCTGGGACGCTCCCTAGCCTTGGCCGGGGCAAGCCCGGACGAAGTTGGCAGAGCGAGACCTGCAGGGCTCGAACCGGCGTCCTTCCGAGAAGGAGCACGGATCCAGGGGCGGCGGCTTTACCCACTCGGCCACAGCCGCTGGCAGGAGTAGTAGATAAAGCAATGGTAAGTAGGTAAAGGTATGCAAAGCAATTCACGGCAAGGGAGGGGTAGGCAAAGAAATGAAAGAGAGAGGTAGGACACGCAAAGTGAGGCAAGAAAGGGCTAGGCAAGGCATGAAACAGAAGGGGACTGGTGTGGTACAGCAAGGTAAAGCTTGTGTAGGCAAGGGAGAGAAGGAAAGGAAAGGGGACACACGGGAACACCATGCAAGTGTGAATCAGACAAGGCTAGGCAAGGGAGGTCTAGGCAAAAAAAGGCAAAGTTAGGGGTCATAAGGAAAGGTAAAGCAAGGCAAGGGTGGGGATGGAAATGCATGGCACAGCAGTATGAAAGGAAAAGCAAGGCAAGTCAGAGGAAGTGTAGTCAGGACAATGCAAGGCTTTGGTAGGTTAAACAAGGCAAGGCAGGGGCACAGGCAAGGGAAGTGTTGGCAAGGTGGAACACAGTTAGAGTAGGCAAGGCAAAGCAAGGCAGGGCAAGGCGTGGGAAAACAAGTCAAAGAAAGAGGCTGAGAGACGTGAAAGAGGCAAGGGAGGGGTAGGCAATGCAGTATAATGGAGGGTAGGTGAGGCAAGGCAAGGGAGAGCAGAGGAAGGAATGGCAAGGGAAGTCATGTGTAGTCAAAGCAAGGCAAGGGAAGGCAGGGTAGGCAAGGCAAGGTCAGGAAGTGAGGAGCAGAAAAGGTAAGGCAAGAAAGGGGTAGGCAAGGGAAGGCCAGGAAGGTAGGGGTAGGCGAAGTGGTGCAAGCCAAAGGAGTGACAGGCAAGGCAACGCATGACTGGGTGAGGGAGGAGGTCAGAAAGCCAAGGCAAGGGAGGGGTAAGCAAGAGAAGACAAGACCAGTATGGGTTAGGCAAGGCAAATAAAGGCCAGGGAGGGAAGGCAAGGCAGGGCCACAAAGTTGTAAGCAAGGCAAGGCAAGGCAAGGAATGGGAGAGGAAGGTAAGTCAAGTGCAGAGAAGAGTCAGCAAGGCAAGGACATGCAAGGCAAATAAGTTGAAGAAAAATCAAAGCTAGGGATGGATATGCAAGACCATGCAATCAGGGAGGGGTAGGCAAGGGAAAGCAAGGCAGAAGAGAGGGAGCCAATTCACTTAAGAGTTGGACTTGATGATCATTGTAAGGCAAAGCAAATCAAACGAAGTGTATGTAAGGCATGGCAAGGCCAGGAAAGAAAAGGTAGGCCAGTTCAGGTGGGGGATTGGCATGAAAGCTAATGCAAGGGAAGGGATGAGTAGGCAAGGCAAAGCAAGCGAGAGGTAGGCAAATCAAGGGAAAGAAAAGGAGGGGTAAGCAAAGCAAGGGTAGGAAAGGCAAAGGAAGACCCGTGAGAAGGCAAGGCAAGGCTAAGGAAGGGAGGGAAAGGCAAGACAAGCAAGGAATAACACAGAAGGGATGGATAGGCAAGACAAGCAATGGTAGGCAAGGAAATGCATGTCAAGGGATACACAAGGCAAGACATGGCAAGGACAGGGGCATCAAGGCAAGGGATTGGTAAGAAAGGCAAGGCAAGGCAGGGGTTTGCAATGCAACTGAAAACAAGAAAAGGGAGTGGAAGACAAGGAAAGCCATGACAGGGGTAGACAAGGCAAGGCAATGTTAGGGAAATGTAGGCAAGGAAAGGCAATATAGGATGAGTCAAAAGCAAGGTAAAGGGAAGGTGGGGAGACCAAGGCAGTGCAAGCTGAAACCAAGTGCAGAGTGCATGAATATTGGGAAGATGATGAGAAAGGAGAAGGAGGTGGGGGATAGGTGGAAAAGGGGAATGGCACACCCAGGACGAGTGCCAGAGGGGCCTGAGAACTGGGGAGAAAAGGGAAAATGGTTCAAGAGGAGGGAAGCAGAGAGACATGGACATCAAAATTGATCAGGAAGGGGCCGAGAACCCAAAACTAGGAACACTCCCAGATGAGCTGCGGGAGAGCTGGAAACTATGAGAACAGTGGGGAAGCAGTGGGAAGAGGGGAAAAAGGGAGGCTGGACAGCAGGCCAGTGGGATGGTGGGAAGAAGTTTCATGAAGGTCCTCCACTCACCACATCCCATGAGCCTTGGAGATGTTTCCTATCCAACTGCTGGAGGGTTGCTGGCAAAGGGGATTTCCCTCAACCAGCAGCTGGTGCTGTGGTGGTCAAGGGGCAGAGTGGGGTGGGAAATAGGGTCCAGCATGCCCATCTGAGAGCCTAACTTGCTGGGGCATGCTGGAGGCTCCTGCAGGAGCGGGAAGCACTCCCTGAGCTGTGTGAATGTCTACACAGGGGTGTTACAGATTCTGGGAAGAGCCAAGTGCCACTTCCAGAATGGCTCCGAGTAGGAGATGTTTGTGGATAGGTACATCTACATCCCGGAGCAGCTGGGGCATTTTACAAGCACATTGAGTGCTTTGTGGGGAACATTCCATGTGGGAAGAGTCATGCCAGGCACTGCAACAGTCAGCCAGAATTACTGGAGAACGGGTGGACTCAGGGGGACACAATCTCTTGGGACAACTGCAAGATCATCATCACTGGGAGGTGAAAGATGCCTGTGGGCCATAGAGAATTAGAAGAATGGAACTATTTAGACTGGAAAAGGCCCTCAAGATCATCCAGTGTCGCTTGTTGCCAGCAGAAGTGATTGGAGGAACAGCTGATAATTTTGGAGGGCCTAAGTCAAGAAATCTGCTCTTCCCAATGAATCTCCCAGTGGATGTTCCTCCCCTTGCATTCATTCCCATCCCTAAAAATAACCAGGAGGATGTGGAAACCACAAGCCAGTTCTGTTCCTAGTGTGGATCACTGGAAACATGGGTCACCAGATCTCTTTGCAATGTGGGATGGGTGATGAAGTTTCAGTAGATGATGAAGCTCTTGCCACATTCAGAACACTTGTAGGGTTCCCCTACTAGTGCGTCCATACTCAGAACACTTACAGAGCCTCTATCCAGTCTGACAAGGTAGGAGCTGCAGTTGGATATCTTCTTGCAATCGGGACCACAGAAGTGTCTCTACTCCATATGCTTTTGCCAATGGTCCCTGAGACGGGAGCTGCTCCAAAGCCTCTTCCCACACTCGGCACACCTGTGTGTAGGTGTATGCAGGCACTGGTGGGTGATGAGGTAGGAGCTGTTGCGGAAGCTCTTCCCATGTTCCAAACATTACTTGGGTATGCTTTATTATGCTTGTTTAGGCAACTGTTCATCTTGTACAAGGACTAGTGCAGAGTTGTTTTAATGAGCACCCAGCCTGTCAGCAAAACAAATTTGCTATCACGGTACCAGGTACAAAACAAAATGGCTTTTTTTTTTAAGTAATATGTTACCAAGACAGATGGAAAACTTAATATTCCCAGCTGGGAACATTTTCCTTATTGTATTTTGGCCCATGAGTGGTCATGTTATGGCTTGTGTGAGAATTGGGACTCCTGTTTGAAGGAGGAAGTTGCTTGATGTAGTGAAATGTTTCTAAAAGTTTCAGTAGAGAAAGGAAAGGAAGGGAATGTTCTAGGGAGACAAGGACGGATTTTGCTCTCTTTAGGTTGAAAGAAACATCAACAGAGAGAACAAATATGTAAGGATAATATTAATTTAGAGGGGAAGGTACATAAATTGCAGAGGAAAATATTTATGTTGCAGTGCCAAAATCGACCATTAATGGACAAGCTGAACACTTATCAACAAGTAGTAGAAAAAGCAGCTGTCCAGATTGCCCAAGAGAAATATCGAAAGCAAAAGGGTCGAGTTACTAGAAATAGCTCATGCTGTGATTGTGGAGTCATGGATAGACTAGGATCCTGAAAAATAGGATGGAGATAACTGATTTTGTTCGTAGTTCAGAGGTTGAGTTGGTTGCTGTAGCAAAGTCAATAATACAGAAGAAACTGGGAGCCTATAATAAAGTTGTCCAGTTAGGCTTGAAGCTCTGGACGATTTTACTCAGCATGAAAGTAAAGATATGGATAAATTCGAACAAAAGCCTGTAGAATCTTTCATTCAATTTGAAATAGGACGATTAAGACTACTTCACATGCATACAAAATTGTTATTCTGACTTTACTGACAAATGAATCAAGAAACCCCGTAGGGGAAGTCATAAAAAAATACAACAGTTAGGAGATTTCAGGGAATAGGGACCTAAACTAGCAGGAGAGGTGATAACAGGAATGGTGAGGTGAAAGAGAATTGAATCTCTCAAAAGGAAATGTCTGCTGCCTTGCTGGAAGATAGCATGGCTCCACACCAATGAGATGTGGAGATTAGACAAGCAGCATGGGTTAAGCAAACCTGTTAAAAAACCAAAGAATTCCAGCTCAGGCCAGAAGGATGACATGACAGACACACTGGACATCCTACTCCCCTCCATGAATCTCAACGGGACAGTACACTTGCCAGTGGAGGGTCCCCCACTGGTGGCTTGGGGACAAAAGTGGATAGTATCAGTATGCTGATCTCCACAGGTGGCCAGATGTCAAAATGTTGCAGCAATTGAAAGAATTAAAAACAGAATGAGATGAAGGCCAAGCTCCAGCACAAGGGTAGGTGAAAGAGACTATCGTCCCCATACAGAGCTTCAAATTTATTGGAAAAGTAGGTCTGGTGAAACACTTAAAGCCCCGTTGATAGTGGAGCACAGGTTTCTTTAATTTATGGTAACCCTAAAAAGTGGAAAGGGCAAAAACATTTTGATTACATAATTATGTGGCAAACAAATTGAAGCCAAACAGATAAAACTTGAGATGAATATTGACAGTCTGCCAAAACAAACTTATCCAGTGATGATTGCTCCTGTCCCTGAATATATAATTGCAGTTGATATTTTAAAAGCACGGACTTTACACTTCCCTGCTGGTAAGTATCAGTTTGAAACCAGGAGATGCATATTAGCCTGGCCAGTTTTAGCTGGGGAAGCTAAAATAGCTCTGGTTCAAATTCTGCTTGCCACCAAAAGAATGACAATGAACCAATACCATAAACTGGGAGGATATGAAGACATCTAATAGACCATTAAAGATTTACTAGATATTGAAACCAACAGCCACTGCCTTTAATAATCCTATCTGATGTGTTAAAAAGAATGATGAAACTTAGTATGCAGTAACTGACTTAGCTAAGGTTTTCCTTACAATACCTGTTGTTGAGGAACATAGCGATGAGTTTGCTTTTATTTAGCAAGGCAGGCACTATACATTTACCCACTTACCTCGAGATGCTGCAAAGAGATACATTATAAGGATGATATAACAATTGTGGGACAATCTGAACAGGTAGTGGAAGAACAATTAGAANAGGATCTTGCAAAACGGTTTCAGCTACATGCAGGAATACAGAGACACTGCAAATCTTGTTAAATGCAAATAGACTCTTAGGTATATCTGGAGACAGGATCAGGGTCTTGTGACAGGATTAAGTCTTATGGAGTTCCCCTAATTCTGGTCTTTTGCAGTTTCATATNAAAGTTCACACAAACAAACTTTAAGAACCTACCCAAAACCTAAAACTTTTACGAATTTAGTGGCATTGTGGTTATTGGCAAGTATTGCCCAGGACTAGAGAGAAGACTTTCTATTTTGTCACCCACAGAGCAAGGTGGAAGCCCACCAGTTTATTGGTTTAATTGGCTTATGGTGTCAATACATAGTCTTCTTTTGGGACAAATACTTGCATCGAGGTGTCCCCAAAGCTGTTGTCACTTCCCATGCTTATACTTGGTGATTTCCATGTAGCTTCGGGCTGATCATGAAGAGTTCAGGATAGATTCACTGCTGGCCAAGGCTGAGCCAATCAGAGATGGCAGTAACTAATAGTCAGTAACACAGACTCTGTTCTCAAGGGCATGAACAAAATCTGTTTATTAAATACAGGTTTCAGTGTGTATAGAATTATTACAATTAGGAGGCTGAGTTATGCTAAACATGGGATGGAACATGGTAATTAAGAGAATACATTATATTAACTAGGGGGCAAGGTATGCAGAGTTAATCCATTATTCATGAACACAAGG